>RCUC01042161.1:0-14751 GCA_003697995.1 Taxidea taxus jeffersonii
CCTGGATGGCTCAGCCGTTAAGCATCTGCCTTCAGCTCATGAAGCGTCTGCTTCATGATCCCAGGATCCTGGGATCGAGCCCCACCCACATCCGGCTCCCTACTCAGCGGGAAGCCTGCTTCTCTCTTTCCCACTCCCCCTGCTTGTGTTCCCTCTCTCACTGTGTCTCTCATCATTTCCAGAAATTTTCTAGCATCCTAGTAATTATATTCAAATTTTTCTAAGCAAACAAGATTTTCAGTAGCTTTTAAAAGAGGATTTTTAGGGGTTCCTTATAACTAGAGGTTATACAAAACTTTTATTAAATTTATATTACAAAGACTAGAAGAACAAATCTATAGTTACACAAAATATATATATATGGTATTGTACAAATTATTCCCCTGCTAATATGTAAATGATTTCTAAAATATATCTTCTATACATGTACATCAACACTTTCAAAAAGACAAATGCAATTAAGCAAATGTGAGAAATAGCAATTACATAAGAAAATCCTATTCTAAGTGTATCTGAGATGTCCCTAACTCCCATCATGGCCAAAAACATTTTTAAAGGGGCAAATACAAAGCAGGAAAAAATGCACAGGATAAGTGCTTCGGAATCCACATGAAGCCCAATGAATGTCCATTAATGAATGCCCTTCACTAAGCCATCACTGTAGGGTCATCAATAGGAACTGAATAGAAAGAAAACTTAAAACATGACTGATTGTGATTTTATGACAATTATATTCTAAGTTATTGCAGGCCATGTAATAAGAATTAAACAATCTTAAAAATGTATATAAATATGTCAAATTTAAAGAACCCACAAAACTAAGTGCTAGAGAGAGAAAGGAAAAAAGAAAGGAGTATGTAATACAAAGTCAATCAAGGAAAAGCTGCTAGAGAAAGGAAGCACAGTATGAGTGACTCCTTATAAAGAAACGCAATACACTAAAAACTGAAGAGCTAAATTCTAACTGGAGAAGAATCTGCCGGCAGGCTATGGAAACAGTAACTAGTGTGTCTGGAGTTTTTAATATGGCAGATGCCCAACAAAAGGGATTTATGGAAGACAGAGTTTTGGAAAATACAGGTTGACCTCCGTCCGACATAGGAACTTGGGGTGCCAACCCCCCATGCAGTTGAAAATCCACATATAACTTCTGGCTCCCCAAAAACTTAAGTACTAATAGCCTACTGCTGACCAGAAGCCTTAACAATAATACAAACCATAGATTAACACATATTTTCCATAGTGTACATATTACATACTGTATTCTTACAATAAAGTAAGCTAGAGAAAAGAAAATGTTAAGAAAATCTTAAGAGGGACCATCTGGATGCCTCAGTCAGTTGGCTGTCCAACTCGATTTGGGCTCAGATGTGCTCTCAGGGTCATGAGACCAAGCCCCATTTGGGCTCCAGGCTCAGCAGGCAGTCTGCTCCTCTCTCTCTCCCTCTGCCCTTCTTCCCGCTCACACACACGCTCTCTCAAATAAATAAATCTTTAAAAAACAAAAAAAAATCGTTAAGAGAAGGGTGCCCAGACAGCTCAGTTGGTTGAGCATCTTGGTTTCAGCACAGGTCCTGATCTAAATGTCTTAAGATCAAGCCCTGCATTGGGCTCTGCACTCAGCAGGAAGTCTGCTTGAGATCCTCTCCCTCCCCTGCTCAGGCACTCTCTTTCAAATATATAAATAAATCTTTTAAAAAGAGAGAGAGAGGGGCGCCTGGGTGGCTCAGTGGGTTGGAGCCTCTGCCTTCGGCTCAGGTCATGGTCTCGGGGTCCTGGGATCGAGCCCCGCATTGGGCTGTCTGCTCAGCAGGGAGCCTGCTTCCCTTACTCTCTCTCTCTGCCTGCTTGTGATCTCTGTCAAATAGGTAGATGGAATCTTTAGGAAAAAAAAAATTTTTTTTAATAAATAAATAAATAAAATTTAAATAAAGAGGGGGGGGCACCTGGGTGGCTCAATCAGTTAAGTATCTGCCTTTGGCTCAGGTCATGATCCTGGGGGTCCTGGGATCGAGTTCCCTGCTCAGTGGGGAGTCTGCTTTTCCCTCTCCCTCTGCCCCCTCCCACCCCTGCTCATGTATGTGCTAATAAAAAAATGAAAATAAATTCAAAAAATCATAAGAGAAAATACACTAACAGTACTATACGGTCTTTATCCAAAAAAAACCCACATCTAAGTGAACCTGCACAATTCAAACTTTTAAGAAATAATAATACAATAGAACTTCAGCAGTTTAGAAACTTCCAAGAAAATGTCATTCTGAATAGTTTTACGGATTCCTAAGGTCAAACTACATACACCAAGAAACTATTTTTAACCACATGGATAGAAATAATTCTATTTTCTTCCAACTTAGCTAAAAGGCTTAAAGATTAAGAAGGCAACTTCCAGAATGCATGTACTCATTGCCTTATCTTCCTTCCCATCCGTCTTTCCCATGAACTTGGACAAACACAAACACATTCCCACCTGGCCACCATATCACAAGACTCACTAAAAACATCTCTTCTAGGGCCTACTAGCTCTCAGTTTTTGGCTATACCTACTGAAGGAGGATTCAGGGTCACAGAGAACTCTACAGTAAGTCCCTCATTACCTTTGCAGTCAATTTCTGCTTCTAAGTACTCTCCCTGGGCTTGCTGTAGGTTCTCACTCTTTATATAATTTGTTTTTAATCTGCTGTGGATTTAAAAACCAGGAAACTGATACAGAATTAGTTTCTTAGGAATACTTATCAGGATCATCCAGGCATGCTTTTTTTTTTTTTTAAACATATACATGGCTGTGGCCATGCCCCTAGAGATTCTGAGCTGAGAGAGGTCCATGTGTGTTCCTGTTCCACCTGTTATCAGGACATACAATGAGTGGGAGGTGAGTACTGCTAGAAAAGTAAGAGTAAACGGTCTCTGTGGGAAGCCTAAGAAGTTCTCCCATAATTAAGATATGTTCTCATAGGTGCTTCCTATTTCTCAGCTATGTCAGAGAATATTGTTAAGAAGTACTGTCTTGGGAAGTCTGATGAAGAAAGGAAGTCTATAGATGGCATTAACTACGGCAACAGCACAGACCCCAGAGCAGGGGTAAGCAATCCATATATGGAGTGAACCAAGCATACTCCTTAGACTACAAGTAAACATAAAAGGGAGCTAAAAAACTAAACTTTGGCATTTATAATGAAAGGTAGAAACACTCATCTAATTTGCTACAATCAGCAACAAATAGGCATTGTACATTTTTAAGACTTGAAATCAACACTTGTATAGCTGCATGCAATATCTAACAATAGCTAGAGATCTGAAAAGAATGATCCACCACAAAAATGATGTCATATTTCAAAGATAAAATAATAAAAGCAGAGAATGTGGTACTGAGCAGTAGAAATAAAGGATATAAAATATTTAAAATGACAATTACTGTTTACAAATTGACCACAGACAGCCTCAACCACAAGATAAGGGTAAGAATCGTTCTGCAACAGCTGGCATATAGGAAAAGAAAACCAAAGGAAAGGACTAAAGCAAGCCAGAATAACTTAAAAACTATTTCCCTCTCTCCAGATGAAACCCTGTTAATTAAAACCAAATTCAACATAACCATAAAAAGGTCAGAATCCAGTATCGTTCAAACTTAGAACATGATTTGCTACCTGAAACAGTCACAGTCAACCCCGGGTCAATAATTCCACTGTTGGGCCTCACGCAGTACCGACGAGGTGCTGTAGTCTTCACTTTGAAACATACTTTTCTATCAGATGGATTTCGCAACTTAAGATTTGTAGTGACTACATCTGTGAAGGGGCCTGTAAGGTTTAAAAAACAAAAACAGAAAAAACTGTTAATTGGATTCACACATACAAACCAGAATTCAAAACTGAATATATATACCCTCAATTTTATTTAAAATATATGCTAAAGTCTGTGCACCTAACTGTACCAAAAACTAACAGTACTTTTTTCCAGGTGGTAGACTTACAAATAACTGTCATTTTCTTCTTCATTCCTTACTATACTGTATAAAATTTCTATACGAACACATATTATTTCTATCAAATAAAAAGTATTTTCAGGGTGCCTGGGTGGCTCAGTGGGTTAGGCCTCTGCCTTCGGCTCGGGTCATGATCTCAGGGTCCTGGGATCGAGTCCCACATCGGGCTCTCTGCTTGGCGGGGAGCCTGCTTCCTCCTCTCTCTCTCCCTGCCTTCTGCCTGCCTCTCTGCCTACTTGTGAACTCTCTCTGTCAAATAAATAAATAAAATCTTTAAAAAAAAGAAGTACTTTCAAAGTTTTGATTTATGAACTAAGCCCACAATTCTATTCTTAGAGTGTGCTTTTACCACATTATTAAATAGATGATATTTTTCCAGTGGTCTGCAAACCAGTGCAAGTCTTCAAATCCATTTTACCAAGCAAAATCCATTTTATAGCAAAAATCTCTATATCTAAAGATACTACATCCAATGACAATAGTGTTCTGGCTTCACACCTCAATTAGGTCTGATTCATTCACTCATTCATTCATTCACTCATATATTTGTTAAGTGTTTCTTATGAGCACTATGTCAAATGTTCTAGATACAAAGTTTCTAAGCTTCAGTGATATACCCAACCCAAACCCAGAAGGATAATCTACTCCTACTTGAATTAAGTCAGTCCTAAAACTAGTATAACCCCATTTTTTTTAAAAAGAGGGTAAAAGAAAGATTACAGCCATTTTTTATCTTGGCTGAAGAAAAGCCTGTAAGACATTATGTATATTAATTTAGACAATAAAATGAATATATTTTACTTTGGGCACAAAAGACAAACTTAAAAGTATGCACCAAGAAGAAGCAGGGACTACACACTTTTAACTAACCCAAAAGCAATTTTAAATGGCTTTCAAAGCAATCAGTTTCAAGTTATTTTTTTTTAAAGATTTTATTTATTTATTTGACAGACAGAGATCACAAGTAGGCAGAGAGGCAGGCAGAGGGAGAGGAGGAAGCAGGCTGTCTGCAGAGCAGAGAGCCCGACGTGGGGCTCGATCCCAGGACCCTGAGATCATGACCCGAGCCGAAGGCAGTGGCTTAATCCACTGAGCCACCCAGGCGCCCCTCAAGTTATATTTTTTAAAAAGCAAAAAGGGTGAAATCAAAGACAACCATTATAGAAACTATCTTTACTTAAACAAAAATAAGCATGACTATAGGCAAACCTTACAGCATGGAACCCAGACTCAGAAAATTCTTCAACTCTACCAGATAGTTTCCCATTTAGTTGAATACTGGAAAATCGTCTAAAACAAAGATTTGAAGGGGAAAAATAAATAACACTCAAATGAAAAGAGGCATTCAGAAGAGTGCAGGAGATGAAAACAAACAGATCTGCCAAGGAAAAAAAGACTTCAAAGTTAAGGTCATTAAAGGTAATTATTTCAAGTCCTAAGGAATGAAATGATCTTACTCTACACTCAAAATTTAAGTCGTTAAATATTTTCCAACAAAGATCTGGAACTCCTAAGAGGGAGAAGACAGAGAAAACAGCAGTAGAAAACACAAAGGCTGAGACAGCTACAAAAAAATTAACAAAAAATAGCTGTTTAAATCAACAGGTATGCATATGTTGTTGTTTTTAAGTATATATACAAAGTGTGATCTTCTGAACAGGTTGCTTTAATTAATTATATGGTGACATTAATCACTCAATTCATGTATTATTTTACCCCCTTTAGTTCTTCAATGCCAAATCCTTGCATTTTTCCATAAGTAGATAATTAACAACTCCACCAATACAACAGTATAGAAGAGGTAAAAGGGAATACTGCAATCTGTCCATTTTGCACTCGAACCACAATATCATTGGCTAGAGACATATTTTAAACTACTGGTGAAACTAGGAGTCTTAAAAGATATATAGATTCCATTTCTTAACATTCTTAAAATTCATAAATTACTACAGATATTTGAGAATGTATAAATTTTTAAAGGGCTATTTCAACATTAGCAGCAAGCATGGATAAGAAAACAATTTCTTAGAAACATGACAAAAGAAACCTTTCACAAGACTTTGAACAATCCTATTTTTTATAACATACTTATATAAGATTTTTAAAATTAAATTTTTTAAATCACCTCAACTTTAGAGGGAAATACCGATTTTCCAAAATAAGTTAAATAACAGACTTTTAAAAGTGATTTAGAAAATGACCATGTGTCAATTTCCAAGAACATATGAATTCTGAAGTAGTACTTAAAATTTATATTGCCTGAGCTTATAAATCTTTAAAAAATAGATTGTGGTTGTGACACAAAAATGCAAACTACCTAAAGATGAAGGCAAAAGAGGCTTTTTTAGCCTCTGATGAAGACATACAGATGAAGATATAAAAGGCTTTTTTTCTTTAGAAAATTTAAACACCAATTTAAAACAAAGTTCTTAACTGAATATATTAACCTGAACAGTAAAATGTGAAATTACCCACCTAACAAATGAGTAAGCCCACCTAACATCTGATTTTGAAATTTTCGGCTCCATTGTGTCCCTCTACTAGAGCATCATATGCACTGCTATCCCAGGAAACAGCTCAGAGTCTGAGCCTATTTTCCAGGTTAAAATGGAAACTTAGCACACACTGATAAGCATTCGCTTTAAGAATAACCAGATTTGGGGCACCTGGGTGGCTCAGTGGGCTAAGCCTCTGCCTTCAGCTCAGATCATGATCTCAGGGTCCTGGGATGGAGCCCCGAACCGGGGCTCTCTGCCAAGCAGAGAGCCTGCTTCTCCCCCCACTCTCTGCCTGCTGCTCTGCCTACTTGTGATCTCTCTCTCTCTCTCTCTCTCTCTCTGTGTCAAATAAATAAATAAAATCTTTAAAAAAAAAAAAAAAGAAAGGAATAACCAGATTTAACTGTTATAAGAAATCATGGAAAGAAACGTCTGATCCACTTTTGTGAATCACAGAACCTCTTGAGAATCTGATGAAAGCTATATACTACACCCCCAAATAGTCAAATACTCACAAAAAATTTACATGGAATTTTGGGGGGTAAGGGTGTGATAGAGAGGTTAGGGCTGGTTGGGAGGGGCAGTACAGGC
Source organism: Taxidea taxus jeffersonii (assembly GCA_003697995.1). Classification (NCBI taxonomy): domain Eukaryota; kingdom Metazoa; phylum Chordata; class Mammalia; order Carnivora; family Mustelidae; genus Taxidea; species Taxidea taxus. The sequence continues at coordinate 7,075 of RCUC01042161.1, forward strand.
TTTGTGAAGAAAGCGTTCATGAACAAGAGTCTTCTGGGACCTGGACAATGAAAGGAGCCTGGGCAAGCACTATCTCCACAGCTTTGGGCAGCACTGTACAGTAAGATGCACACAGCTTCCCCTTTACTTGATCAAGTTTCATCCGAGAGAGCCTAGAGACCCTGTCTTCACTTTAACAGCTCTTTATCAAGAATCTGAGTGGGAAAGAGAAGAATGGGTTGGTCAAAGGGTTTGAAATTTTCTGCAGTATTAAGCTGGCGCTTAGTAAGAATAAGTAATAATAAAGAAAATCTAACAACAACAACAAAAAAGCTACCATATCATAGATCCCTGAATCCTCAGGTTAAAAACACCTGGCAAGGGCACCTGGGTGGCTCAGTTGGATAAGTGACTGCCTTGGGCTCAGGTCATGATCCTGGAGTCCCAGGATCAAATCCCACATCAGGCTCCCTCCTCAGGGGGGGCCAGGGGTGAACAAGTTGTTAGACATTCTGCAATGCCTAGGCAGTCGCATACAAATAAGTATCATGCCCTCATCCTATGGAATTTTCAAATAACCCCTCCCAGGAATTCATACTAATGAAAATCTTTTCCAGAAATATATCTATTGTGTGAAAAAGGAAAAATCTGTTTTCTTTCCTCCAAAACTTGAAAAGGTTAAGTTTACCAATACCGAAAATTACTGTACGAACAGCAATGCCGCTCATGATACTTGAATCACAACACACTTGTATCAGCATTTGTGACACACACAATTCTACCCATATGCATAAATTTTCTTATTTCGCTCTTACTAAGTCAAAAGGTTAAAGAAAACCAGTCAGCCCTATTCAGATAACTGTTGTGTTCTACTACTAAATCCAAACTTATTTGTTATTAGGAAGATTACAAGTATCTGACTACTTCATTCCCTCTTGTTGTAGTAGTGGTGCCCAAATATTTACTCTGAAATGCTTATGTCATTATAAATTTTCTTTTTACTTCTCCTTTATGTTATAATTAGGACATTATATTAAAATTTTAAAATTGTATGCTGGCAGGCAATGTTATATATGAATTTTATTTTGACATGGTAAAGTGGGCATTAAAGAATATAAAATATAAAAATGGGGCATCGTGTCCAATAGGGTTAAAAACCACTGCATTTTATCAGTAATCTCCTGCCTGACTAAATGAAAACTTATCCTTTGCAAAGCTCAGGTTGTTAAACCATTAAGAAAAACAAGTAACCAATTACCATATAGTATAGGGATCAAAAGTCAGGGAAAGAGACAGTAATTGGGAGGGTACAAGGAAGATTTTTAAATATTTTATTTATTTATTTGTCAGAGAAAGAGAGAGCGCACACAAACAGGCAGAGCGGCAGGCAGAGGTAGAGAAGCAGGTTCCCTGCTGAGCAAGGGGGCCCATGCGGGACTCAATCCCAGGACCCTGGGATCATGACCCGAGCCAAAGGCAGCGGCTTAACCAACTGAGCCACCCAGGCGCCCTTAAGGAAGATTTTTAGAATGATTAGCCAAGCTCTAGTTCTTATCCTAGGCAGTGATTACATGGGTATTTAACTTTTTGGTAATTCTATAAACCTTACATATTTTTCATTTATGCAAAACAATAAATTTTTAGAAAAGCTGATTCTTGCTGTATCCTTAAAAAAAAACCTGAATAAACGTGAGAAGCAGTTTTGATGAGAAAGTAAATATCTGAAGCAATTTATATAAAAAACAAGTACTTTTTGAGGACTTCTAAACCTTAATCCCTCTAAGTGGAAGAAAATCCTGCCAGTTGTCTAATGCAAATGCTTAGTGTAACATTTAGAAACAATCACTGAAATAGTCCATTTTAAGATTACCTAATAGTATACTAGTCACCAATCAGTTACCATTTCATACATACTTCGTAGGTTAGAGATGAAATCTCACTGTTTGTATATAATAGTATTCCACATAAGAAAAGAAAATTCCACATGATACTTACTGTACTCATCAACTAAAAAAAAAACTATAATCAAAATAATCCTACCTTTTATAATTACATGGGTTGTTTCCTCCTTTAGCCTCACTTTTAAGCAGCCATAACATTTCCTGTCACTAAATATTGTGTCCTAATTCTAAGACAACTGCTACTGCCAGTAACCCAAAATCCCTATGCCCTGCCCCAAATTCTAAAACTCAGAAATGTAACAGACACAAATATGGTCTCTCTGTAAAAAAAAAAAAAATCTGGACATAAATTTTAAAAAGCCTACAAACTAAAATTTCAGAAATGTAGTAAAAGTTTAGGACAGTTACCTAGAAGGATGTGCCAGGTGGGACTAGTCTGCTTCCTTTATCTAAAGTATTTTTCCGAGGCGCCTGGGTGGCTCAGTGGGTTAAGGCCGCTGCTTTCGGCTCGGGTCGTGGTCCCAGGGTCGTGGGATTGAGCCCCACATCGGGCTCTCTGCTCTGCAGACAGCCTGCTTCCTCCTCTCTCTCTCTCTCTGCCTCTCTGCCTACTTGTGATCTCTGTCTGTCGGATAAATAAATAAAATCTAAAAAAAAAAAAAAAGTATTTTTCCTGCATGAAATGCCTCTTATATTCAGGCTATATACCAAAAATGCTAGTATGCAGAAAAATTATTTCCTTCTAAAAATGGGACCCTTAGTCTCCAAATCCCCAATTTTAAGAAGCTCATAACGCTTAAAAGAGCTAAAAGTAGAACCACTCTGACTAGACAAGTTTTTGAAATGTTGTCATCTATCTACATTTTTATATGAATTGACACTCAAGTTTTCTTGAAATGCCAAGGTAAGTTTAGTTACAAACACTGAGTTGGGAGGGGAGAATAGAAGACAGAAGTTGGCTTGGCTTTTCCCTCAACATTTTATTGCAAATTTTCATACAAAAAAATTGAAATTGGGGCGCCTGGGTGGCTCAGTCCTTAAGCATCTGCCTTTGGCTCAGCTGAGGTCATGATCCCAGGGTTCTGGGATTGAGCCCTACATCAGGCTCCCTGCTCCATGGGAAGCTTCAATGAAGAAGGAATGTTCCTGCTTCTCCCTCTCCCACTCCCCCTGCTTGTGTTCCCTCTCTCACTGTGTCTCTGTCAAATAAATAAATAAAATCCTTAAAAAAAAATTGGAAATCATTGTAAACAATCATATATATATTACCTAGATTGGACAATTAACATTTTTTTGTATTTGAGACTATCAACCTATTCATCCATCTCTGTCCATCCATCTTATTTTTGATGCAAAGTAAGCTGAAGACATCAGTACACCCACTCCTAAACACCTCAGCATGCATATCAATTTGAGTTCAGTACTTGCTTACTCTTTTTTTTTAATTTATTCTTTTTAAAGATTTTATTTATTTATTTGCCAGAGAGAGAGCAGGAGCAAGCACAGGCAGACAGAATGGCAGGCAGAGGCAGAGGGAGAAGCAGGCTCCCAGCTGAGCAAGGAGCCCAATGTGGGACTCGATCCCAGGACGCTGGGATCATGACCTGAGCCAAAGGCAGCTGCTTAACCAACTGAGCCACCCAGGCGTCCCCAGTATTTGCTTACTCTTAAGATCAAGTTTTAATTCAGGATAAGCAGTAATGTATAGCACAGAGCATTTCAGAAATTGAAAAGGCCTCTGAGATGCAGCTTTAAGAATAAAAAGGCAATGTATGTGAACATTAATTCATGAACTCCGAGACATCCATTCAGGCTAGCTACTCCAAGTCTAGCTGGGAGAGAATTCTCTACAGGTCTCCAGCATTTCTGCATGTTTTCAATGAGGATGCACTGGGGCTTTCATCCAGATTATCTTGTCAAGGATATATTTAAAGAGTGAACAGTCTTGGAAAACAATGCCTCCCTCCTGAGGAGAGAGCAGGCTTTTTATTGTCCTTTATAATAAAGATAAGGTCTTCCTCTAGGAAAAAAAGGTCAGGTAAGTTTCCATGTGGCCCACTAGCAAAGACTCAGATTCCCTACACTCACCGGCTTCTCAGCTATGATGCAAATCCACTATGTGAGTAGCATCTGAACTAAATCCATGTGTTGCCCTTGGAGGGGGCAAAGGAAATCAACGCAAATACAAAGCTCATGTTACATACACTGTCATGAAGAATAAAGTCCTCTGTCTCTGAACCCAGGAATCTCATATATTCTACCAATATTCATAAAATTATAGTACACTCAATTTTCAGACCCTTCAGTTCTTGACAAGGTCTTTCTGAGTTCTTGGCTATGAGGAACAGACTCAGTTAGTGGCCTCTGAATAATTAATAGCAGACAGTACAATGAGCCAAGGCATGAATCTTGGAGGAGAAACATGGCTGACCATAAAATTCCCACAGCACATACTCTATACCTCTCTCAGAGCACTTCTCACTTACTTTATTATGTACATGTTTTATCTCATCCAACTAAACGATACGCTCCCTAAGAAGAAATAGTCAATTCATTCCTGAATGAAATAGAGTAATTAACACAGACTGTAAGTCATAGTAGCTGCTTAATACTATTTGTTGGCTACATATGCAGTGAAGTATGATTGAATAGTCACCTGGATTCTTTTTAATGAACATGTAACAAAATAAAAAATATCAGAAATGTGTGTGCTTTGTTTCAAATGCTATAACTCCAGGTCTTAAGTTATTTAGGTGAACCATTACATTTTTACTCCTTCATCCTACCTTTACTGAAACAGAATAGTAAAAATTCTAAACAGGAAGACTGGATGCTTAGCTCAAACACATAAATAATGCAGCTGTACCAAAGCAGGTGATGACTACACTTCAATGTTTCCATAGGTTTTAGCAAATTAACAGCTATATCACTGATTATACAGTATTCTAGTTACATAAAGATTACATGGCTGAATACATGCCCTGTTAAAATAATCATGCATGTGGAATATACATTGTACAGTATACAGAATACCTACTAAGATTCTCTACAATTATAGTAGCATGATAGTAGTAGTAATAGTAAAAATAGTGCTAACAAGTTTTCATAACAGCTAGCTTTTATTGGGTACTGTGTATCAAGAACTCTGCATGAATTATGTTCCTCATAACAAGTCTACAAACACTTTATTATCCCCATTTTACTGATAAGTCAGACTCAGAAAGGTTAAAACACCTGTCCAAGACCATAAACTACCACGCAGTGGAAGGTGGAGAAGTCAAATCAGGTGTGACTCCAGAGCTTGAACTCTCATAAATTCTGTATATATTTTATGCAAACTACCTAGCTACAATTGTTTCCTAATTCATAAGCATTCCAGGTAGGTTTCTAATAAGCCATGAAATGGCAGTCAAATCATAACATATGAAAAAGATTTTTAAATGGATACTATATTTCCCTTGGTCCCAATACACAGGTCAACTTAATATTTCCTTAAGTAAACATCATAAACAGTAAGAAAATATCTTATGTTTTACATCCAAGAAAGCCCTAAAACATTTTGATCAGAATTTTTAAAAACGAAGTCACCTTAATTTATTTGTGTTTTTTATTTTTATTCTTTCCAAATACACTGAAATTTCAGGCTTGAATGCAAAGTCCATGAAGACTGGGTCTTTGTTCTGTTTTCTAATGTATCCCCAACAGCTATAAAAATCCCTGGCAAAGCAAGTAGAGAATATATACTGTATAAATATATCTGTACAAATAAACAGAGTACCCCTTTCTAGAAAATAAAAATGAGTCAATTCTACTCAAGGTTTCAAAAATACTAAACATACCTTGCTTTAAAGCTTCAGTAACATTACTTATAAAAATATGGATCCTGAATCATGAATACATGACAAGAATATAGATGAAAAACCACCAAAATCCACTTAATACAGTAGCATGTAGTCTTTCAAAACAAACAAACAAAAAATTTTTTTCTCATCTAGAATGGGGCTTAAAGTCATAGTTAAAAGAAGTTACCGATAGGCAGGAACCCTGTCTTATTTCTTTTGTACCAGTTTCAAGAAACGTAGTACGGTTTTGATCATATAGTTAAATCCTCATCCATTAACTTCACACGGAAAAGCACCGAAGTCAAAAGTCAAAATATCTATTCTCTTCATTCCTTTGGAAGCCTTTTGGAGAGGGAGGGGCAAGTTTCTGTTATTGATGATATGACATTTGTAAAAACTATAAAGTAACACGCTGAATTAGAGGTTTCAAATATAAAACCATTTAGCTAGGTGAGTGACCTTGACCAAACCACCTGACTTCTCCAGGGCAGTCTAACCCCATGCATTTTAGCATCAGTAGACCAAAATGGCCTCCAATGTTCCTCTGTGCTCTAAACTTATGTGACATTATGATCAACTTCACATGCTTATGGCTTTAATTAAAGAGTATCTTCTACTCTATGGCAAGATGGCAGATAATTCAATCCTAAATTTTCACAGCTTTATTAACATTTTGTATTAAGTTATTGTAAACATTTTAGAAGTGTTTTTTCAGAACTTTTGACACTCACTCTGCTAAACAATCCCAGTGACAGTCTTGAAAACATTAGGGAGAGAATAAACAATAAACTGTCTTTTCACAGAAACAAAACATTTTGATTTGTAATTTTATATAAATTACATCCTTCCATTGTGTAACCTTCTACTAAAGAAAAATAAGATGTACACACAACCTAAAAAACTATTTGAAAGAGAGTATTTCCATTCAAAGCTAAACATGAAGGATACCTGATACTTAATTTAAGACCTTTATTAAAAGAGAGGTGGCTCCATATCTTAAGAGTTTAGGTGACTTTTTAAAATCTAATTAAGAAGGATGGGGGGGCGCCTGGGTGGCTCAGTGGGTTAAAGCCTCTGCCTTCAGCTCAGGTCATGATCCCAGGGTCCTGGGTCCTGGGACCTGGGATGGAGCCCCCCATCGGGCTCTCTGCTCAGCAGGGAGCCTGCTTCCTCCTCTCTCTCTCTGCCTACGTGTGATCTCTGTCAAATAAATAAATAAAATCTTAAAAAAAAAAAAAAGGATGGTAGGAAACAATAAAGGAAAATTATATTTGGGGAGAAATGGAAATAAAAGTTTTTAGCACCATTTACATATCTAAAACTTGTTAGATAAGAAAATGATCACAATAATATTAACAAAAATACAGGAAATAAGTGTGTACAATTATACACAGAAAACGTAAGAAATACATCAAATGTTAGCAGTCGTTATTTCTAGATGGTAACATCTCAGTAATTTTTATTTGCTTTACACTTTTCCATCCTTTTTCAATTCACTACATTAAGCATTCCAAACTTAGTGTCCAGAATTTTATGATCAGGAGGACTTTTTAACATGTACACCTATTAGCTCAATTTGTTCATAAAGCTTTTTATTTGCAAAGTGCTGGGGGGGTAATGAAAATTTTTCAGAAAAACACATCTTCTGAGGATCAGCTGTTAGTGAAGTTTTTGGTAGTCGAACAGTACTCAGAAAACAAGACCAAATGCTTCATCTTCCCCAGTGTTATGAAAGTAAATCTGATTTTATAGAGAAAACAACTAAAGAGGAAACAAAGATACCCTATACCTTTAAAGCTATGGCAGTCACTCCAACTCGTCAGACTATCCAAGTACTAAGGTAAATACATATAAATAGATATATATATATATATAATATGGAAATACACAGCTTCAAAATAAAAGCTGTCAAAATGTAGGCCCATGAGAAACCTATCGAATTACACTGCAAGCTA
>RCUC01042162.1:0-18578 GCA_003697995.1 Taxidea taxus jeffersonii
GGGGGGGGGCGGGCAATGAAGGAATCAGATGCTATGTCACCTCTGAGAGCAAGGAAATTACAAATTTTCTCTTGTGTTCCACAACAGGGGATAGGGGCTTAGACTTAGAGCCGCGTTGTAACTTGTTCTTCCTGTCCATCACCCCATTTGTGCATGAGCAGGTCGCAAGCCTCTCCCCAAGTTTCAAATACATCCTCTGAGGAGTCTAAAAGTTTAGAATTTGAGGAGCAGATGCTGGATGCACAGTGGAGAGAGCTAGAACAGGCTAGGGGGCATTCGCTGCTCTCAGCAGCGCCCCGGGCGTCACCTAATTCTACCTCACTGAGGTTAATTTCACTTTGAGAACAGGCCCCTGCTTTCCCTTTCTCCATCTGAGAATATCTGATGTCCTGCCACATATAGTGCTGCTGAGCGATGCCATCCGAAATGGTGTACATTGGCTCTGAACTGGGTTCAGACATATGACCGTTAAATTTGGAGAACAAGAGACCGAGTTTCTTGAGAGAAGGACCCATGAAAGACCGTTTGCTTGATGACTCAGCTTTTGACTTCCCTTGGGCACCCCCAGCTCTTGGCATGGTTCTGATGAGAGGTGGCCCATGGCAGGCCTTTTTCTTGCAGCCCAAGTTGAAAGAGACACTCTTGGATTTGGCCCGAGCCCCACCACTGCCATCATTGGTGTCATCCCTCTGAGAGAGTTCAGTGCTGCTCAAGGAAAAGCTTCTCCTTGAGTGTTTCCTATTTCCTAAGAGGTCAAGTACTTCATATCGAAAGCTGGAAATGTCCTGCTTTAATTCCTAGGGCAAGAGAGAAGACACATTAAGAAGCTTGGTCTTTAGTTCAAAATAGGTTCATTGGGTGTCCTTCAGAATGTCCCAGGTTTTGCCTAATGGCAAATCACGAAGTACACAGACTACCAGAAAAATCTCACATTATTCCAGCACAAGAAAAACATACTAATAATTCTGTGGGCAGGGCTGGCCATTGGAAAAATTGTGCAGTTGGTGAAGTTGATTTCAGATGGCCCTCATCAGGACACCAATAGACTTGTCCCTGCTAAAGTGCTAACCAGCAACTAAGGTACTAGCTCTCATAGGCATATCTGCATATAGGAAGACTATGGAAGACAAAAAAGCTTTTAGGACCCTAAGGAATAAAAGTAGGGAAGTGGAATGTGTCAGGTTAGAGACTGCTCTTTGACTGAAGTCCCCAGGAAATGTTGTCTTCTTTTTTTTAAAAAGATTTTATTTATTTATTTGTCAGAGCTGGGGCGCACAAGCAGGGGGCAGTGGCAGGCAGAGAGAGAAGCAGGCTCCCCACCTGAGCAAGGAGCCTGATTCGGGACCCTGAGCTGAAGGCAGACGCTTAACTGAGCCAGTTAACTGAGCCAGTTAAGGCAGATGCTTAACTGACTGACCCAGGGATCCCTAGAAAATATCTTCTATCTCTAGCTGGCTGCCTAGATGCTGGATTGCACCTTTATAAAAACCACCTTTTCAAAGCTTAAGTTGGATCCTATTGCCCGCCTGCTTAAAACTCTTTAGTAACTTGTCACCGACCTTGGGTAAAAGTAGAAATGCCATTCCAAGGACTACAAGGGCCCATGTCAGCTCTTCCCACTCTTTCCTCAGGCTCTTTACTGTCCACCTGCATGGACGTATTCTCTCATGCCTCTGGGCCTTTGCCCGTGCTGTTCTCTCTGTTTAGAACACTCTTCTCTGCAACTCCTTTATCTGGCTCCTCCTGCAAGCCTCAGCTTAAACACACCTTCTTCTGAAAAGCTGCCCTGACTCTCCAGATCCTAGTTGAGTGTCCCTCCTCTCTGTCCCACAGCACCCTGTGTTTATCCTGTCACAATACTCAGTCATTTGTCACCTTCTCTTGTTACTTTCTGTGTGTCACGCCATGAGAGTGGGGGCTGGTGATATCTTGCTCATCACTGTACCCCAGTACCCAGTAGAGTGCTTGGCACATAGCAAGCCCTCAATAGATGAGTTACATCTATGGCTTAGGATAATGGCCTTTAAAAAAAAAAGATTTAGATTTTTTTTGAGGGAGAGAGAGGGGGGTAGGGAGGGGCAGAGGGAAAGGAAGAGAGAAACTCAAGCAGACTGTACTGAATGTGGAGCCTGACATAGGGCTCGATCTCATGACCCTGAGATCATGACCTGAGCCAAAGCCGCATATCAGAGCCTCAACAAACTGCACCACCCAGGTACCCTGGATAATGGCCTTTTTATGTTCCTTAGAAAATATGCATGTGTGGATGTGTGGATGGCTCAATTGGTTAAGCGTCTGCCTTACCTGCTCAGGTCACCATCCCAGGGTCCTAGGATCGAGTCCCGCATCGGGCTCCCTGCTCAGCCGAGGGCCTGCTTCTCCCTCTGCCTGCTCTGCTTGCTGCCCCCCTGCTTGTGCTCTCTCTCTCTCTGACAAATAAATAAATAAAATCTTAAAAAAAAAGAAAATATGAGTGTGTTCTAAGGTTGGGCTTCTCAATCACTTGACATGTTAGCTGGATAATCTTGGTTGTGGGGGGCTGTCCTGTGTATTGTAGGATGTTTAGTAGCAATTTTGGTCTCCACCCACTAGATGCCACTAGCACCCACATCCATTGCAACAACCAAAAATATCTCCAGACATTGCCAAATGTGTCCTAGGGAACAAAATTTCCCCTAATGGAGAACCACAATTTTAGGCTAATGCTAGTATCAGGAGAATTTTTATGTTTCGTGGTAGTGTTTATTAAATCTTAGATTTAATAATGGCTTAGTTGGTTTTCATCTTATATCTCTGAAGTAAAGAAGGCCTTTACATCTACAGGCATCTTCCTTTTGCTTTCTTGCCCCTCACCCCGCATCCTTGTCACACTTAGAGCCCTCAATTCCCATACTGGGAGACACCCAGATTATTAAAATGATGCATAATGCAAATTTCTTTCGTTTATAAAGCTGATTGTGGTGACAGACATGGATGAAATCTCTCCATTGACTGAATGGGAGATGATTCTTACTTTAATTTATTTTATTTTTGAAAGAAAGAACATGAGCAGGGGGGGAGGGGCAGAAGGAGAGGGACAAGCAGACTCTGTGCTGAGTGTAGAGCATGACTCAGGACTCCATCTCACTACCCTGGGACCATGACCTGAGGTGAAATCAAGAGTTGGACACTTAACCAACTGAGCCACCCAGGTGCCCCAGTGACAGACCATTCTAAAAGAACATAAAAATCATAGCTGGTTTTGCTGTATTATAGGCAGTCAAATGATCACCAGAAACCTCAAACGCTGTGAAGATTACATAATGCTTAAGAAATGTGAAGTGAGAAATTAAACCACTTCATGATTCAATTACCTTAAAATTTTCTTCTGTAAGTCCCTCGTTTGTTTTGGAATTTCTTATCATAGCAGCCACATATCTTTTGACTAAATTCCTGATGACTTCCTGGAAATTAAAAAAAGGGGGGCATTCAGTTTTCTTCTCAGGATATCAGGAAAATAAGAAACAATGTCAAGAAATAAAACATGCTGAGACTGTCTTTGCAATAGGAAATCCTCCTGGGATCCAGTCATTTTCCGCAAAAATCCAGTTAAGTGCACTGGCTAAACAAACAGTGACTGTGTGTCCAAATGTGTTGGCAGAATAGGCCAGCAAAATCAAATTCACCCAACAAGAAACCTTTCAACCCACAAAGAAGGCAAACACATATTCACATATATAGAATAATGAGAATGGAATAATCCTTGGAACATCATGGCCAATACCCTTCCTTTGGGGCTACATTAAACTATAACCCTCCCACTGAGATGAGAGTTGTTCTTCCCTCTCTTGTAGAATTGATAAAGTCACTCTTCAGTGTCACAAAGTCTGCTGATTTCAGTGTCTGTTAATTACATAATCCAGATATTTTTCTTAAAGTCAATGCATACTTCTCCTTTACATGTATGCTCTCTTTTAAAAAAAAAAAAGATTTTATTTTAGAGGGAGAGTTGGGGAGGGGAAGAGGGAGAGGGACAAAATGAGTCCGGCACCCCACTGATCACAGAGCCTGGTGCAGGTGCATGAGGCATGATCCCATGACCCTGACATCATGACCTGAGCCAGAATCAAGAGTCAGAAGCACAATTGACTGAGCCACCCAGGCATCTCGGGATGGCCTCCTTTTACTTAGCCTCCTGGGAATGGCACACATGTGGTCACTCTACTTTGTGTCAGTAAGGGTGACGATGATAGCTACCACTAAACGTGCCAGGACACATGCCCACACGCACACACACAATCATGCATACATGCTCATCATTCGATTCTTGCAACCCTGTGAGCGAAGTTATATCACCCCTGTTTAACAGATGAGGAAACTGAGGCTCAGCAAGGTTAAGTGACTTGTCCAAGGTCACACCAACTGACCAAGAATGATTTTGTTTAGTCCCTGGGATGAGCTTTACCTGATAATGTTGATTCTGTATCAGGCTGTCAGCGTGGCGTTCCTGTAATTGACAGAGGACAGAGAGCTCACATCAGTGGTCTCCCAGCAACCCATCCACTCGAATATATTTCTAAATATTAGGACTGGAAAACAACACAAGAGCTCCTGCCTGACAACCCCCCACACCTCTGTAGGTTGGAGTGATTTTATGCTGTTGTTAAATAGGGACTGTCATGAAGGGGGGAGGGTCAGGGAGGAAGCTAGAAAATAGTTTTTTTTTTTTTAAAAGAAATGGAATTTTAAAAAGCCTTACCGTGAAGCTTCTCAAGTTGTGCCTTCTCCGTCTACCATCAGGGTCCCTTTTGGGGCAGAAGGTGTTGTTAAACCAGTTACCAAGGTAGAGAAATGACTTGGGACTGGGGATGATGTTGAAAGGAGGTGGCAAGGTGCCACCTTCATCAAAGTAACTCATCCAGAGCTTTGTCCTTGCAAACTTCCACTCAATATCAGCATGATCCTGTGAAAGGGAAGTTCAAGACTTTGGAATGGGAAACTACAAAATGCACCCATGCCTCCTTCTCAAAGTTCAGCTTGCTTCTTTAGAGGGCAATCTGTCAGTAGGTATAAAAATTCAAGTTACACATACCCCAGGACCCAGTAATCCCACTTTGAGTGGCTTATCTGATCATTATACTTGCAAAAAGAGGTATGCCCAAGGTCGTTCGCTGTTAGCATCGTAGCTTGTCATAGCAAAACAGCTAGCAGCGACCTAAATATCCAACAGTGGGAGCTTGCTTGAGTAAATGATGTTATGTCCACAAAATGGCTTGCAATATAGCGATTACAAATATAGTAGATCTATCACCATTTTGTAGATAGAACATATGTATGTGCATATGCACTGATCCAAATATCTGTAAGAGCTCCAAGACCTGGAAGTGAAAAAAGCAACATAAAGCCTCTATTGTGTACAATGATGCCATTTATGCACCTGAAGAACCCTTTATAGGACATGCTTACATGTTCTAGACAGGTACATACCAGACTGTCAATAGCGGTTATTTTTTTTTAAAGATTTTATTTATTTATTTATTTATTTGACTGGCAGAGATCACAAGTAGGCAGAGAGAGGCAGGCAGAGAGAGAGGAAGGGAGGCAGGCTCCCCGCTGAGCAGAGAGCCCTGCTGAGCCCCGATGCGGGGCTCCATCCCAGGACCCTGAGATCATGACCTGAGCGGAAGGCAGAGGCTTTAGCCACTGAGCTACCCAGGTGCCCCAACAGCGGTTATTTTTAAGGAATGGAATTGGTGTGGGCAGGCTTTTTTTTTTTTCTTGAGGATTTATTGATTCATTTCAAAGAGAGAGGAGGGGCAAAGGGAGAGAACCCCCAAGCAGACTCCCTGCTGAGTGTGGAGTCCAATGGGGATGGAGGAGGGGGGATGCTCCATCCCAAGACCCATAAGATCATGACCTGAGCCAAAATCGAGTCGTATGCTCAACTGATGAGCCACCCAGGTGAAGTGTCTGTTCAGATCCTTTACCCATTTTTATTGCATTATTTTCTTACAGGTGAATATATATTCACCTGTAAGAAAATAATATATATGTATATGTGTGTGTGTGTATATATATATACACATATATATATGTGTGTATATATATATATACACATATGGCATACCTTGGAGATATTGTGGTCTCTGTTCTAGACCCATCACAGTAGAGCAAATATCACAATAAAGCAAGTCAAATGAATTTTTTGTAGTGCATATAAAAGTTACATTTACAATATACTGCTGTCTGTTGAGTGTGCAATAGCATTATGTTCAAAAAACAATGTGCCCACTTTAATTAGAAAATACCTTCAAGATTTATTTATTTTAGAGAGAGGGAGTGGGGGCAGCAGAGGGAGAAGGAGGGGGAGAATTCTTAAATGGACACTATGTTAAACGTAGAGCCACACTCAGGACTCGATCTCCCTACCCTGAGACCATGAGACCGAAATCAAGCACTGGACGCTTAACTGACTGAGCCACCCAGGCACCCCAATTAGAAAGTACTTCATTGCCAAAAAATGGTAACCATCATCTGAGCTTTCAGCAAGTCATAATCACTGATCACAGATCACCATAACAAATAGAATAATAATGAATACGTTTGAAATATTGCAGGAATTACCAAAATGTGAGACAGAGGCAAAAAGTGAGCAAATGTTGTTGGAAAAATGTTGCTGATGGGCTTGCTTGATGCAGGGTGGCCACAAAACTTCAATTTTTAAAAAAGCAAAACAAAACAAAACACAGTATGTGTGAAGAACAATAAAATGAGGTTTGCCTGGGGTGCCTAGGTGGCTCAGTTGGTTAAGCCTTCGGCTCAGGTCATGATCCCAGGGTCCTGGGATGGAGTCCCACCTCAGGCTCCCTGCTCAGTGGAGAGTCTGCTTCTCCTTCTCCTTCTGCTGCTCCCCCTTCTTGTGCTCTCTCTCTCTGTCAAATAAATAAATAAAATCTTATAAAAAAAAAACACGAGGTATACCTATATTCTGGATACAAGCTCTTTGTCAGGAATGTGGCTTGCAAATGCTTTTTCCCTGTCTGCATCTTGTCTTTTCATACACTCAGTAAGGTCTTTCATAGAGCAAACTGTATTAATTTCAATGAAGGGAAATTTGTCACTGTTGGACTGAGGATCTTAGTCCCTTTCTGGCTTTTGCCTGAAGACCTTCTTCAGTTCCTAGCCATATGGTCTACTCCATAGGAGGGCTTATAACAGGGAGGCAGGCTTCACTCAGTGGTCGTGAATGAGAAGAGACATGGTCTTCACGTAACCTGCTCTCTGAAGTGACATCACTTCTGCCATGCTCCAGGTGTTAGAATTGAGTCGCTAGCCCACAGTCAAGGGGAATACTAGGAAGTGGGGATTAGTGTCGGGGGTGTCTCAGGGGCTTCTTACCACACGGTATTACTTCCCAGAAATTGAGAAACGGAATGACTATAATCTTGAGTAACAAATCCTTTCCTAAGTCATATGGCTTTTAATTCCTTGCTTTTGATAAAATATAAGGCAAACCTAATCAAGTTGTCAGATGATAGATTATTAAAATATTATTTTACAAAACATCATTACATGACTTTTTGGCATGTAACTCAGAGTTCAAGAAAATTGAGTGACAATGACATAATAAAACTGTCCATTCACATATACTTATTGATATGTAAAGGTTTCTTAGCACTTAATTTTATAAGAATATAAAAATATAGTTGATGCTGAATTTTGTTCCTGAATATTACTTACTATTCTATGGATATAATAACTAGTTGGATGAAAAACCCTATTCACATATGTAAGCAATTCATTTCTAATAAAAATGTATTTCTATGTCCTAGTTATTTTTCAGAATTTGTAAATATATTTGTGTTCTTTTGAGCTCTTTTGTACTGCTAATCATGGAATCATAACTTAATTCAAAGGAGATGCCTTAACATTTATTACCTTCTGGTCACAGGAAATAAAAAATTAAAATTTAATTTATAGTTTTGTTATGAAGAACTATTGTAGCGTGATTGATAGTAATAAAATATTTAAAACAAAAATTTTATAGCATGTGGGGATGTGAATAGAAATAAGAATTCAAGGAGAAAAGGAATGATGTAAACTTCCTGCCTTTAAAGACGATTTTAGCCATTTAATTTTAATTTTTTAAAGATTTTATTTATTTATTTGACAGCAAGAGAGCACAAGCAGGGGGGAGCAGAAGAGGGAGAAGCATGGTCCCTGCTGAATAGGGATCCCAATGCTGATCTTGATCCCAGGATACTGGGATCATGACCTGAGCTGAAGGCAAGATGCTTAATAAACTGAGCCACTCAGGCACCCTGCCATTTAATTTTTAAATACATGGTTATGAGTTACAAATCACTGTGGTATTCAGATTCCATTGGATACATTTAAATGAGTGATCGGATAGTTTTATTTTAAATATCAGTACTTACCCTATTCCAGAAATGGTGTCATTTGCAATGGTTTAAACTTACAATGACATCGGGGCGCCTGGGTGGCTAAGTGGGTTAAAGCCTCTGCCTTCGGCTCAGGTCATGATCCCAGGGTCCTGGGATTGAACCCCGCTCTCTGCTCACTGCTCGCTGGGGAGCCTGCTTCCTCCTCTCTCTGCCTGCCTCTCTGCCTACTTCTGATCTCTCTCTGTCAAATAAATAAATAAAATCTTCAAAAAAAATAAACTTAGGATGACATATCTAGATGTCAACCCGAAAAAGTATAAAAGGATGTATATATTTTTTTCCTCCAAATTCATAAGAGAGTATGCTGGAAAAGCATGTGAATGCCCTTAATGAGACCCAGGACAAAGACAGCTTCAATATATTAAGTGCATACACATGCATGCATGTGTGCGGACACACACACACATTATATATATTATATTATATTATATTATATTATATTATATATAATGTATATTATTATATACATAATATATTATACATATATGCGTACATTTATAGGTATAGTAACCTTCACTGCCCTGAAATCCTGCCTTGAGAGACAAAGGTGCTGTAGGCAAGCTGGCATGTAGAGGAGGACAGGGGTCTTTCCACTACATTGCTGAGCCCAGAAACAAACCTTGAATTTTCATTTTAACTTTTTTTTAAACATTTTATTTATTTATTTGACAGACAGAGATCACAAGCAGGCAGAGAGGCAGGCAGAGAGAGAGAGGAGAAAGCAGGCTCCCCGCGGAGCAGAGCACCCGATGTGGGGCTCGATCCCAGGACCCCGGGATCATGACCCAAGCCGAAGGCCGAGGCTTTAACCCACTGAGCCACCCAGGCGCCCCTCATTTTAACTTTTGATGGCCCCAAATAGCCAAACTTTCATCTGCGCAATGTTTCCATAGTTCTTGAAATGAAGTAGCTCTTCAGTAAAAATTTCCTCAGATGAACTGAGTCACATTTTCAAACTTGCCTAGATACCCCAGTAACTGGAAATGCTTAAATGCTTTTTTTTTAATAATTCCTATGTGAGTTAAGCTTTTTGTTTGTGTTTTAAACACTAAGTTATGTCCCTTTTAAAAAAAATAGTTGTCTAAAATGCTGTGGGAAAAAAGACATACTATCTCAACAAAGAATAGAGTCATACAGTGGGCCAAGTGATAAACCATAGACATCTTTTTGAGCTCGGGAAACTTTCTGGTGTCCCTCATTGCCCCTAGTCCATTTAGATGGAGGATATGATTTTGGCTAAGCATTTTGAAAACAGCTAAAAGATGCCCACTGCTACCATTTCCTGCTCCTAGTACTCAGGTGGGCTCAGGTTGGGAATTTCTATGTATTAATTGAGCAGAGAGGTTACTGCAAATTATTGTCTTGATAGTGCTTTTCCATTCATTTTTCATGTATTAATTCATGGTCCACCTAACCTCCATTCTTTGGTTCCTATGTTGAGAAAGGATTCCAGAATATTCCAGATAATGTGCTAAGTGCTGGGTAGAGAGAGATGACTGTCCAACAGTGGTGGTGGGAATATCACATGGAACATGATTAATGTACAGAATTAAAACCCGAAACCTGAAGATCTGGAAATAATAGAGCACCTGGCAGGATTAAACCGTGTGAGCCATGAAGTGATTAGTAAATATTCATTTATATATTCACTCATTTATCAAGTATATATAGACCTTAGATGTTAGGACTGTAGCAGTGAACAACAGGGACAAAAAGATGATTTGGCGTGTAGAAATCTGTTTTTTTTTTAAATTTTTTTCCTTTAAGCTTTTTTATTTAAACATATAATGTAACCCCACCACCCTCTCCCAACCCCTCTCTCCCCCAACCCCTCAGTTTGTTTTATGACATTAAGAGTCTCTTTTGGTTTGTCTCCCTCCCGATCCCATCTTGTTTCATTTTTTCTTTTCCTACTACCTTAACCCTTATTTTCAATCCTTGATCTAATTTGAATTGTAAGATTATAGCTGTGGCTTTTGGAGTTGTATTAGTCTAAATTTCCCTGA
This sequence comes from Taxidea taxus jeffersonii, assembly GCA_003697995.1. Lineage (NCBI taxonomy): Eukaryota > Metazoa > Chordata > Mammalia > Carnivora > Mustelidae > Taxidea > Taxidea taxus. The sequence continues at coordinate 10,451 of RCUC01042162.1, forward strand.
ATGTATGAGGCCCAAAATGTTTTTATGCATCTGTACGGGGCTAGCCTTTCACTTTGTGTGGTGGACAAATCAGACATTGTCTTTTTCATTGTTTATTTTCAGTGTTTGGTGGCGATGTGTTCTACTACTTTCTTCCCTACCCTTTCCGTTCAACTATTACTTTTGAACATTCTCCAAGATCAGCCCCTGGGAGGGTTCTGTTGTATAAGAAGATTGTATAAGCTTAATAATCTCAAAAAATGTCTATGGTTTATCACTTGGCCCACTGTATGACTCTATTCTTTGTTGAGATCAGATGTCTTTTTTTCCCACAGCATTTTAGTCAACTATTGTTTTTAAAAAGGGGCATAACTTAGTGTTTAAAACACAAACAAAAAGTCTATACAACCATGGGCTGTGGTTCTTCCTCTTCCATACTTTCCTAAATTTTCAGGACTTCTGTGCTACCATATGTGCTTTTGTTTACTTATTTTTAACTTTTTTTAAAGATCTTATTTGAGAGCGAGAGTGAGAGAAAGAGAGAGAGAGCATGAGCAATAAGGAGAGAGAAGCAGACTCTCTGCTGAGCAGGGGGCCCCATGCAGGACTCCGGGATCATGACCTGAGCCGAAGGCGGATGTTTAACCAACTGAGCCACCCAGGTGCCCCCATAATGTGCTTTTAATGACACATGGATTCACATGTGTGTTCTAGTTCACATGTGTGCCATGCATTGCCTTTGAGATTATCAGGTCCTGTAGAGCAGGCCAGGGCTTCTACTTATTTTATCCCCTTTCACTGTCCCAGTGTGATGTACTGTGACTGGAGAACATACCCTTAAATGTTGTTGACTAGCTCAGATTCTGGACACATGGCCACAGCAAGGTCAAATGCACATGTCTCTTCTATTTCTTATTTCTCAACAAATCCGAGCTCAAGGTTATTTGCCTTGCAGTCAAACCATGAGGCCCATTTCTTACCAGCTTTTGACAAATTCTTATGCACTCTCTTAGATCTCCTGCCAGGAACCATCTTGCCTTAGCAAATTGGAAATCTTTATAACATAATGCAAAGGGAGAGTGGCAGGCATCGACACAGCAGAGCAGAGCAGAGCTAATAATAATTTTTAAGGAGAAAAGCTACTCCCAGGAATCTTGGGCCCCATGGTAGGCTGGTCGGAGGGTGATTTCGGGTAAGGGGATATTTTGGCATTTTTTCACATTAACTAGTAGCTGCTTATTTGGGCAGAAGCCCAGCTCTGTTTCCCTACAAGGGGAGAGCAATACACCCCAAACTGAAGTGAGAGAATTCACTTCCCTGGCATTTCAAGGGAAGCCTATCTCACTTGGAGTGCTTTCTTCTTCTGGTAGAATTCAGAGCATGCTTCTCAAAGGTTGGTGTGCATATGGGGCATTTGTTAAAAATGCAGATTTCCGGACTTCACCCAATGCTATATACATTGTATTGTGGTTTTGCCTCTGGGCTAAAAATACCATTTTAAAAAAGATGTAAGTATTTAAAATATATCATGGTTTTTGTACCTCCATTTTTGTTTGCATTCAGTTGAAAAAAATATACAGGAATCTTCAGAATATGGAAGTAGCCCAGGTCTCTTGGAAGTCCTGAGTGGAGAAATTCCCCTCAGTGAGTATAGTAATTCCCTTCCATACCCTGACCTCCGGCTTACTACGCATGTGTGGTGGTCTAGAGGGGTGCCACTTCCCATCTCTAAAGAATCGGCCGTCTTCCTCTCTTCCCCAAGGTGGCTGGGTGGGTAGAATGTCCTGTTCCCATCACTCTGGGGCCTGCTGGGAGTGACTTTGATATCAGTGTCTCTACTTTAGAGCCCTCGTAGCAACCTCAGTTCAAGGGCACAAACTCAGCAGCAAAACATCAGGGTATAAAACAGAGTCCTTTCTCCAGCTCCAACTCACTGCCAACCATTGTCCCCAGTGTCCCTCTGACCCTAGGACTGGTGCCCCCTCAGTAGTCCAATTAGCCCTTCTCAAATTGCAAGATCCTCCTCATTGGATGTTACAAACAGGTCCTTCTCCCAACTAAACATATGCAGTTGTCCGGTGGACGGCCATTGTGTCTGTCCCTCCCCACTCCTCCTTCAGCCTCTCCCCAGGCAGGAAACCACTGTGAATCCCTCTCCTCCATTCTGTTGCTAAGTGGTTGGAATGACTGCTGCTCTGATGACTCAGGGGCTTTGTGCTTGTTACACTTTTCCTGGTTACCTAGCTTCCATCACAAGTTCAGCTGCTCAACCTCAGCACCCATGCTCTGGCTTCAGTCTCCTGCTCTCAACTCCCCTCACATTCCTCTACTGAGAGCAAACACTGTCTCATCTCAGTGCTTCCAGAGTGGTCCCAGCTGTTTGCAAATGGGGGCCAGAAAGCAGGGAAGGCACCACAAAAGAGGTTTTATTTGAGCGGGGCCTTGAGAGATCGGCAGGATTTCTGCAGGCAAAGGTGGAGGGAAAGAACTTTCCAGAAAGGGGCATCACTATGAAAAGTGAGGAATAGTAGAGCTGTTGAGCGTGGCCATTGAAGTAAAATGAGTTACTTGGGATTTGTTGACAGAAGCAGTTCTCAAACACTAGTGAATATTAGACTTGGCTGGGGTGCTTGCCAAAATGCAGATTCCTGGGCCCCCCTTCAGACCTACAAACACTGAAGATGCTGCAGGCACGAGAGGATCCAGAATTTACATCATTAGCAAGCTTTTTTGGCTGATTTAGATGCAGGTGGTTGTTGACCACACTTCTGGAAACACTGGTTCTGGGATTCTACCTGCTAGTTCAGGTGTACTCAGCAGTCAGAAGCTCTGCCTCCTCCCTATCTTCCTATAGCCACCCCTCCTTCCATCCCTCTCTTGACGGGACAGCGGGAACTGTACACCCCAAAGATAACTGTCATGAGGCTACCCAGCAAAATCAGCAAAGCTGACTTATCAGGCTACTATGGAAGGAATACAGGGTGGGGGGGAAACGATGGACAAAAGCAGCTCCCTAGTCTTTATTTTTTTAAAGATTTTATTTATTTCTTTGTCAGAGAGACAGAAAGTGTGCACAAGCAGGGGGAGCAGCCGGCAGAGGGAGAAGCAGGCTGAGTAAGAAGCCTAATGCTGGGCTCAATCCCAGGACCCCGGGATCATGACCTGAGTCAAAGGCAAGACACTAAACTGACTGAGCCACCCAGGTGTCCCCTAGCCTTTCTTAATGTGCACAATATAGCCAAAGAGCTGAAAGGTGCCGGATGAGAATATTTGGTGGTCCCTGAGGCTTGGTACTCTCTGGGTTTTCTTTTGGGCAGGGGTGAGGGAGGCTGATAATGTTTAACACTGTGGAATTATTATTTTTTTCTCTGGGTTTTATTGCAATATAATTGGCACATAGCACCTATAAGTTTAAGGTGTACAGCATGATGACTTGACTTACGTACGTTTACTACAGTAAGTGTAATTAACATCCGCATACAGATACAAAAAATTTCTTCCTTGGGGCACCTGGGTGGCTCAGTGGGTTAAGGCCTCTGCCTTCGGCTCAGGTCATGGTCTCAGGGTCCTGGGATCGAGCCCCACATCGGGCTCTCTTCTCAGCAGGGGGCCTGCTTCCTCCTCTTTCTCTGTCTACTTCTCCACCTACTTGCAATCTCTGTCTGTCAAATAAATAAATAAAATCTTTAAAAAAATTTCTTCCTCATGATAAGAACTTTCTACATCTACTGTCTTAGCAATTTTCAATATATACCATATATATACATATATATACACATGCTACACACACACACACACACACGCCAATATATAACAGTAGTGTTAACTCTAGTCCTCATGTTGTATATTACATCCCCAGTACTTACTTATTTTAGAACTGGAAGTTGGTGCCTTTTGACTACTTTCCTCCAATTTCCCCTCCAGTGAACACAAATCTGATCTCTTTTTCTATGAGGCTTTCTTTTTGAGTTTTATTTTTTTGAGATTCCACATATAAATGATATCAGACGATATTTGTCTTTCTCTTCCTGAGTTATTTCACTTAGTGTAATGCCCTCAAGGTCCATGTGTGTTGCCTATCTAATAGGAAGCCATTAGAGAGTCACCATGCCATGATGGCCAGCATCCCTTGTCGGGATGAAGGGGGGACAATTCTTCCTGTACTGAGGACAATAACTGGCAGGAAAAAAAGACAATTGCAAATTGATCTGGTGTCCTAGGTCCCTGAGGCTGCAGAAGGATCCACTTTCCACCCTCCAAAATGGTCCTGCAAGGTTCTTACAAGCATCATAGGGGTTTATTTAAAGACCCTTTAGTCTATGGAACACAAGCACACTTGTAAAACAAGACAGGTCCTAATCAGTGGACTGCCATTCTGTTTCTCTCTCTGATTCCAAGGCACATATGTGGCAGGGAAAGAGGCAAACAAATTGGTAACAGCACTGTGTCACTGGAAATCCCTCCTCTGTGATCCCCCTCTGACCCACTCTGCTGCCTTCAAAGAAACCATCTACCTTCAGAGATTCAGAATGACATTTGGGCAGTTGTAAGTTCCTACATTCTTGTGAAATCAACCAGTGGGATGGCAATCCCTTACTACCTCCTCTGCTTTCATCTTGCCAGTTTCAATTATCTTCCTCTTCTTGTCCTCCCTATCCTACCCCAAGGTGTGTGTGTGGGGGTGTGAAATGGTGTGGGGGAAGAAACAAGAGGGGGGCTCAGGGTAACTGGATGCTGGAAATTAAGGATGTGGTTCTTTCCTAGTGGACACCACTGACCACTATCTGTTGTTATGTGAGGAAGGTGGGGCCATAGTAGATAGCACAAAGCATAGATACGTTTGTTGTTGTTGTTTTGTTGCTGTTTTTTGTTTTGTTTTGTTTTTTGGTAGGCTCCACACTCCGCCAAACTCACCACCCTGAGATCAAGACCTGGGCTGAGATCAAGATGCTCTACCAACTGAGCCACTCAGATACCCCAGCACAGGTAAGTTTTGGTTTAGGAATAGCACTGTACAAGCCTTTGGGTAATATAAAATATGTAGCTCATATGGAAACAAACCATGTTTCTTTCTCTAGGACTCCAGTTTATCACTGCAAAACAACAACAAAAAACCCAACTATTCTTTTGATATCTCCAGTGGTCCTCAAAGAAAATAAGCTCTGATTGGGCTCTCAGATCCTATTAAGCTCCATTGTTGGAAGAATTGTCCCACCCTCCATCCTTACAAGGGGTGCTGGCTGTCCTGGCATGGGGACTCTGTTAGTGCTTTTGGGAGCCACTGTCTTCTCTATGTAAGTGATTTCTGGCCAGTTTCAAACACACAGGCCAGAAAATAAAATGCTAAGTGTTTTCATCTTTAGCTTGCCCCTGGGAAAGGGACATTAGACCACCAGAACTTCCCACCTGTCTAGAGCTTTACGCTTTTCTAAGCACTTTTCATATTTTCTCATTTGATTCTCAGACCCACCCCGTGCAGTTGGTGGTACACCGGTTGTTATTCTGTGTGTGGTGAATGAGGTCTGGAAGGAGAAATTACTTCTTGGGGGTCACACATCTAGTTAGTGGTAAAGCACATCTAGAATCTGAGTCTTCTGACCCTGTGCTTCCACTCAGATTGGCCACTTACTTGGTTCACTTACTAACTATGGGGATAGTGCCCAAAAAGGATTCAGTCGCATAATGTCTGGAAGCATCCGTAACATCTGGCCACACTCAATCCGCATCAGAAGCTCCAGGTAATGTAACTTTCTTATGTCCTCATTCCCTGATCCTCACTCTCCTGCAAAGCCCTTTTTTTTAAAAAGACTTTCTAAAAAAGTTTTTGAGAGAGAGTCTGCATACAAGCATGAGTGGGAGCGGGGAGGGGCAGAGGGAGAAGCAGACTCCCTACTGAAGAGTGAGCCCAATGTGGGTTTTGGGCCAAGGACCCTGAGATCATGACCTAACCTGAAGGCAGGTGCTTAACTGACTGAGCCACCCAGGTGCCCCTCCTGCTAGCCCTTCTGAGCCTTGAGTGAGGGGTTACCAATATTCAGTAGGCTCCTTAGGCCCTCTCTCACATCCCCAATTAAATTGACAACTCAAGGCTTTACTTCTCCAGGGGTCTCCACAGAATGACTGAAGATATAATGACCAGGGTAAAAGAGGAGGGATTTGGGGAAAAATTTTTTTCTGTTTGTTTTAATTGTATTTTTTCCTAGTCAGGAAAAAATGACTTATTCTTATCTGTCAGTTCTCAGCTTAAATATCACTTCCTCAAGGAGACTTGCCCTGAACAAGCAATTTAGACTGAGCTTCTCTTCACAGCACCTTGCTCTGCTCTCTCACACCAACGATCACAACTCACTTTAATAGGCTTGTCCCCATTTAATTATTCTTAGGCTCTCCACTAGAAGAAAAGCCCACTGAGGTTAGAGACTTTTGTCTTATTCACTATTGCAGCCCTAGAGCCTGTCACAGAGTGGGTTACAACTGATTTTTTTTGAGAGAGAAACTATAAGCAGTTGGAAGGGGGCAGAGGGAGAGGGAGAAAGACAGAATATTAAGCAGACTCCACACCGAGCATGGAGCCTGATGTGGGACTCAGTCTCACAACCATGAGATCGTGACTTGAGCCCAAACCAACAGTTGAACGCTTAACTGACTGAGCCACCCAGGCACCCTTATGACAGCTTTTTGTAGAAGGAATTTGCTGGAAATCAAAGGCAGATATGTCAGTGAAGGGAGCATCAGTAAGGTTTTTCAAGCATATCATATTGGTTTCACTGTACCCTACTGAGGTAGGTTTTATTACTGTTTCCTTATAAATAATCCTCACCAAAGTCAAGAAACATGTCTAAGGACATATCACTAGAAATTGGTGGACCATAATTCCAATCTGGGTTGGGTTGATGCTAGGACCCAAGCTCTTTTTTTTTTTAAGATTTTATTTATTTATTTGAGATACAGAGAGAGAAAGTCCATGTGCACACACAAGTGGGCAGAGGAGGGGGGAGCAGAGGGAGAGGGAAAAACAGACTCTCCATTGAGGAAGGAGCCCAGTGATGTTGGGCTTAATCCCAGCACCCCAAGGTCATGACTTAAGCTGAAAGCGAGGCTTAACTGACTGAGCCACCCAGACACTCCTAGCACCCAAGCTCTTAACCACTAAGATGCTAAGGTGTGCCATCTCTTTGGGAAGTGCACCAAGTGAGATTTTGCAATAAGCAGCAAGTTTATTCCTGTGTATCAGAAAGGTATCTGCAAAAAGTGCAGAGACAGAGCCTGCTGATCAGGCTCAGAGATTCCTGGCCAGGCCTCTGTCAGCCTAGGTTTCTTTTCCACTTGTTTCCTTCAGCTTTTTCTGCTTCTGAAGAGCCCTTTGCAGAGCTCTTGCATTCAGCCATGTAGGTTGTACATTGCACAATTTTGGCAGCACCATTCACAGCAGACGTGGTGGTCCAGAAGCTCACTGAACTGTCACCTTTTCTGGGGGTCCCCAGAAATGTAAACTGAAAGGAGACACAGGTTGTTCTGCCTGCCTGTATCTTTCATTTGGTGAATACGGGCACCTTTTCCTTTCAGAGGACAGAAGCAATCAGATGGTGGCGAGAACTGTGGTTGGCTGAGCTCACCCTGCAGTTTTCAGAAATAACCAGGACTAATGCAGTCAGGCCTCCCATTTCTGAGCCTGGGCAGAAGAGAGAGGTGTGCCTGATCATGTGGGCATGGGAAATCTACTTGTCTGTCTCCATCTGCCTCACTTATCAGGACATTACCAGTCCTTTACAGGACTTACAGGACTACTTAACCTTTACAGGACTCCAGGACTCTCTAGACCACCCTCCTTTTTTTTTTTTTTAAGATGTTATTTATTCATTTGAGTGAGAGAGTATGAGTGGGTTGGGGAGGAGCAGAGGGAGAAGCAGCCTCCTCCCTACCCCACTGAGCAGGAAGCTGGACATGGGGCTCAATCCCAGGACGCCAGGATCATGACCTGTGCCTAAGGCAGATGCTTAATCCACTGAGCCACACCCAGGTGCCAGGGCACACTTCTATTTTCTGGATTACTTCTTAACATCACCTGAGGAGTCATGGGCCCTGCATTCACCTTAACCTAATTGCTTGCAGACGGCAGCCTCTCAATTCCTTGTAGAAAGGAAGAAAG
>RCUC01042163.1:0-12179 GCA_003697995.1 Taxidea taxus jeffersonii
TTTTCCTTTTTTTTTTTTTCCCCTCTAGGAGAATAAACTGTGTTTGGGAGCAAGGAGTTTAATTTTCATTACAAGCCAAACAACACACAAACACAAATTATGACCAAAAAGAAAGCAATTAGATCTGTATTCATGTGGGCTTTCAGATCTGAAGGAAACCAGATGCTTCCAAGGCACCCTCCTCTTCCTGAATGGTTTTCTGTCGCCTCAAGACAGCCAAATGACAGTGTCGGAAAGACGACTTTGAGAATTAGGATAAATAAGATATCTATTCCATTACTAAGTGTTAATGACATCCATGTGACCTAAAAGGGATCAGATAGGTGTTTTGTTTTTTTTTTGCCCAGCTCATTCTAGTAAAAACACAGTATCAATGTATCATTTATTTCTATTTCGTATGGAGTGACAGTGGTTTTGAAAGATTGGTGGGAAGCATAAGGCAGTCTGGGAAGAGGGACCTTAATTTGAGGTAAGAAGTAAAGGTGTTCCTAAGTGGTCTAGGCACATCCACAGAAGCACACATGTGCGTGTGTACCCAAATTAGTTGTCACTTTAGAACAATTTGTACAGCTGTGCATTGATTTCTGCCTGGCAGATTATGGGAAGATACCTATTCAATTCCAGGAAGTTAACTTTTGGAAAAAGGATACTCAAGAGGAAGGAAGAATGAAAGGAAACTTGATTTAAATGCACGTGTGTGTGTGTGTGTGAACATAATACATATATTCACGTGTGTATTCACATGCATACGTCTATGACACACATATATATTCGCCCTCTGTATGTACATGATGCTTTTCAAGAAACTCAAGCACAGTCATCCCAGAACTCGGTAACAGCCGTGAGAACAAAGTGTTAAGGGGAAGAAAGGAGCCTGGTTAGAGATTTAGGAATCAATTAGGCACGCTTGTTAAATACTATGTCCTCTCTCAAGGCCCACTTCCACCAGTGCTAAGTTGGCTTATGAGTAGGAGTGATTTGTTTCCCATTTTAGGCAGGAGTTTGTTTTATGCCTGCACAGTGGGTGAAGTCAGAGGGCCCCAGAAGAAAGGGCCTCTGATTGAGAAAGGCAGGCTGGACAGAAATGCGGGGGGTTGGTGCTAGAAACCTCCGACAGTCTATTTGATCTCCTGAGGCCAAGGGAGTGTCCTAGAGCCTGGCAGCTTGCTGGACGTTCTTTCCCACTTCGGATCATTCAGATGGCCTCCAAATTGTCCTCATCGGCTCCTTTGCACCCTGAGTCTCCTGGCTTCCCCTGCACGTGGTATGAAAGTTTGAGAAACGTTTCTTTGGGCTTATTCAGGGGTCCCTGAATGTCCAGGTCCCTCATTAGACAGGTGGCTGGGTCTTTTGACCTCACATCCTCAGTGACTGGCACGTAGTAGGGTCTCTGTCAAAGTTTGTTAAAGAGAAGGGAGTGTGGATCAGTCTTTCTAACTTGTCCTTAGATTTGGTGAACCTCTCCTGTGATTTCAGGTAGCATTATCTCTATCTTTAGGGTCCCCCCCACATCTGTAACTACAGCAACAGACAGGCTGAAGCCTAGGTCGAGAGTCCTTTGGCGGCCACAGAAACAACTGGAACGGGTTCAGGGGAGAGCACGCAGTGGCTGAGTCCTCAAGGAGCAGCCTGCCAGCTCGCTGCTGTATTTTCTGTCACCTGCAGTGGCATTTACCGTCCCTGCCTCCCATCCCAGGGAAATCCGTCTTCAGCAACAAGTTCTGCAGAAATGGTTCTCCAAACCATTGCACCAGGTTAAAAGAGAAAAGAAAAGAAAAAAGCACACAATGAGAAACACTGGGACTCGATGCCTCGTGCCATGCATGGTTTAGAAAGTGATGAAGTCACTGACAGAAACCCAAAGGGCACTGAGAGCCGTCTCATTTGCAGTTAGACCCTGATTGCCCATTTGGAGGTTGAATTTGCATAGGTTTTTATTTACCAAGATACAGGTATGAATAGCGCCTCTTTTTACTGGCCCCAGAAAGCACAGTCTACACGGTACAAGAGACAAACAAGCTGCCATTTCAGGTCTCCCACAATCATCTCTTGTGCCCGGAGGACCATCAGCCTTTAGGTACAGCCTTTGCAGTCTCCCCTTATGTGGCAGTATGAAGAGACCAAAGAAGGGGGTAGGGTTTTTTTTGTGTGGGGGGGGGGGTGGTGGTGACGGTGGCCTGTTAGCAAAAAAAAAAAAAGTGAGTAAAAGAACCAGAGAGCTTGCATTTCATCTTTTGTCTTGCAGTCTTCAACCTTCATGAGGGAAAACAAAACAATGCAAAAGAAAAGCACTGCGTATAATATTAGCTTGGGCATATTTCCCTCAGTATAATTACCATTTTGTGCTTTACAAATCGAGACAGCAAGGTGGACACGTCCTGGCTGCTTTATTGCGATTAGACGTACGTCCATATAACACTTTTTCTGAGTTGTTAAAAAATGTATTGAGACCCGTTCAACGAGATCCACAGCAAGTGGAGGTCGCCCAGGTCCTCGAGAAGTTGGTGTTCAGGAGATGGTCCAGTCGCGGGTGCTGTTTGTTTACCCCGTGCAGTGACATTATTCAAAGTGCTTGCTGTCTGTGATAGATGAGGGTCCCATGGAAGAGGCGCAGATTCTTTTCCAAAGTGATTCTGAGAACGGTTCAAACTCTTCACTCGTTTATGCGAGCATTTTTCCTAAGTAATTGGATAGCACGAAGAAAGACCTTCTTAGCTCATCCAGAAGTGTGAAGTGGACAAACTGTATACATGATAAGGTCACATTTTAGGTCTAAGGGCTTCCAAATGCAGAAAACATGGGGTGGAGGGTGCCAAGTAACCTGATCTGTTTCATGAATGCCCGCGGCAGTGGCCTCCGGTGGAGACAGAGGCCACGGTCAGTAAGCGTGCTGCCAGCTTCCCGAGAGCCAGGGTCTGGGCTCTGATTGACAGGCACCCCAATAGAGGGCTTTTTTGAGAAGGACCTTAGGTTTGGGTTAGGGGCTGACTTTTGCCTAGGCAACTCCTGTGAATCTACTTCCTGAGAGAGCTAAACCTGGTTTGGCTAGGGGACTCATTTGTGCATACTGAGAGCCTCAGCGTAGTGATAATAGGAGGGCAAAATGCTTTTACTTTCTGGCTGAAACTCCTTTGTGTTGAGCTCCTTTGTATTGAGAAGCTGACAGGCTGGAACAATGTGGCATAGGGCTTGGCATTTCACACCGCTGGAAAAAGACAAGAATACCTCCACGTGTGGCAAAGAGTGTGATGATGAGCATAGTAATAAAGCATCTAAAGTATGAGCCCTTTGGAAAGCTCTCATCCACACGCACTTCGATGTCCTTGTGGGGTGGGGAGACAGAGAGCCAAGGCAGAAAGACTGGCTCTGAGAAGTGAGTTCCTCTTCTCTGGGATGCTGGACTCTGCAGTCCTATCCTTTACTAATAAAATAGTGGTTCTGGAAATTGATCCTAAATGAACAGGAAGCAATGAGGCTAGCTAATGTCCGGTTCCAAAGGCTTATTTTACTGATGTGGTCCATTCCTATAGTCCTTAAAATGCACACGTTCAAGCGACTGTCCTGTGACCTGCACTAAGTAAATTTTTGGGGGGAGGAGATAAATATCACATTTTTTCACTGTCAAGCCTCCTCCTGGCCTTCCATCTATCCCCAAAGAAATTTCTGTATTTTGAGCCATCAAAGAAAACAGTTCAGACAGAGGCACTCCGAAACGGTGACAAGCAATGACAGGAAATGCTGGTTGCACCCCAGTCTCCTTCGTGACTTCGCAAGATTTGTTTTCAGCTTCCTGTTTGGGGGGCCCCTTGGGTCAAAAGTAGCAGTGTTTGCCATATAGATTTTTTTTCTCTTTTTTGCTTTATTCTGTAAGGCCACAATAAATCTGTCACTGGACTGCATGTTTTGTATATTTTATGGACTGTATCATGTGGTTTGAGTTTAATTTGGAAAGCAGTGCTTTTATAATCAAGAGCCCCCCCCCCCCCCCCCACCCACCCGTGCAGCTTTTGGGGCTGGGACTGCACGGGGCCTTCGAGAGTTTATAGCTCTATTTACACAATAGTGATCGCCAACGAGGGCATTTCCTGCCAGTTAATGACCGGTTGGAAAGGCCAAAAGTCCAAATCCAGGAGGAGAGGACCGTTCATTAAATGCCACAAAGGGACCAGGGCTCTTTTATCAAGAGGTGGTGAGGAGAAAGTGAAACCACATTCTGCCCTTTGAAGAGCCCAGAGCCTCATGGGCAGAGGCCCCCGGGGGAGGCAGGGCCTGGTGGTCTGGGAAATGGAGCCGCTTTTTAGGACAGGAACCAAAGAACTGGCCCCCAGGTTGCCAAATCAGGACTCGGGTGGGTAGGGCATTCCCTTTTGGATGATGACCCAGTGGAGAAGGGACACTTGAGGAGAAGGGCCCCGAACTCGCCAAAGTATTAATTAACTGGGAAAATACTCAACTCGCAGGTGTGAGAGCTACCTTGAAAACCTCCAAGATCCCATGGTTGACTTTCCTAATTGGTTGAATAACGGATCGTTGCTAAGGCGGACAAGAACTTGGGGATGGAAGGGGTGATCTCTTTTCAAGGTCAGTTTCACAGGACACCAATATTGCATTTTGATTCCGTGATATAATGAAGGTAAATGAGGTGCACAAGGAGCACTTGGCCTTCTGTGGAAGTACCTTAGAGGGTGAGGCCTGTAATATTAACCGTTTAACCTAAGACATTCCCAGGAAGCGGTTTTGTCCCCAGTATAATTCTTGCCTGCTGTAAAGCAGCTGAGGTGTGAAGACTTTGGCATTGATTTAGAGCAAAAACAGAGTCAGACCGAGATTAGGTTCGCATCCAGGAATTCTGGACTTCCTGGCCTGTCCTTCACTCCCTTAGCTTCCTAAGCCTCCAATTTGCCCAAATGTTAAATGTTCACGAAATATAAACATCTGTTCCCAGTTCTTTAGTAAATACCGCCGCACAGGGGAGGTTGTGTGATACCCCCACTTCTGAACATGGCTTGATACTTTACCTTGAAATTTTAATTTCTTTCATATCTTCCACATTGTTGGGGGGGGATGCAGGGGGTAGGCTGGACCTCTCAAATACAGGCCGTCATTACAGGCCAGACCCCTGGCTTTCTTCATGGGATTGGGTCATCTGTCACATGCACAACAAACCAAATATTAAGTTTCATTTTAGGGTCTGGCAAATGTCATTATATGCTTTTTTAAATATCCAGTAATCCAAGGATTTCTGGTCATTACCAGTTCACAAAGTAGAAGAGTTTTCTGAAGTTTAAAACACTCTACAAACGTACTGTATACCCATTACTGTTGTGGCTATTAGATGAGACCTCGAAGAGATTTATAAAGAGTGACTGGATGACTCCAAAATATATTTTTTTAAAAACGTTGATTTTATTTTTTGAACATTCTTGAGTTTGAATGTTAAGATATGCTAAAATTTTGTGAACACAGGTTAAAGGCAATATTCCGGTTTACACAATGTTTTGGACTGAGAACGAACCAGGTTTTTCTAAGCAGATACTCTACTGGCCTGGAAATGAACACTCATTTATAATTAGCACAGCTGCATTTAAATAATGATCCAAGGAATGTTAGAAGTATCTTGTTCTAAGAGGTTACCTGCATTCCATCTTGACATTATTTTGTTTAGCAGACTCTTTATAGGTTATTTAAAAATATATTCAAAAATATATTTTTGATATATACCTCACTCAGGTAACTACCATAGCCTGTCCCAGTAGGGCCAAAGTTAATGAAGATTTACCCTACTATATATATATAGTATATAGTATAGTATATAGTATATATGTATATATGTATATATATATATATATGTAGGGAGCCAACATTATCTCATGGTACGGGAAAAGTCCACTCATTCTATCATCATAGTTTTTAAGTGGTAGGCGACAACTCATTAGCGCATGATGAAATCCATGTGGTAGGTTGTGACTAGCACTTTTTAAAAATGAAATTGAATAAGATAGTAGGAAAATATCAGAATATATCATATAGGAAGGTTAGATATTTTTGGTAAGACTTTTTCACATCTAGACGCATACGCACTTAAGATGTGAAATGTGTTTCTTACTGTTGCTGGCAAAAAAGTTGAAAAGTCAGTGCTCTAGTGGATGTTATTTCAAACTGGGTCGGTAATGTTTTGTCGCCTGTATTTGAGGGGAAGGTAGGGTGCTGACATACTGAGCAAGGTTCGGTCACTACCTGGACAGTCACGTGCCCGTTTTGCAAATTGCGAAGTGAGACATATTGCTGTTGGAATGTTATAAGATTTAATGTCTGTGGTATATTTAGTTCTAAGGAGATGCACTTTGTGTATTAGGTATTTACCAAGTGGTATTCCTAAAGCACGAGACACAGAAAAGAGTGCTAGCTGGGAACGCAAGGTAGAAAAGGACATCTTAGGGGTAAAAACACACACACACACACACACACACACACACACTAAAGATCTCGGGATAGTTGGGCCTGAGTTGCTTCGAGTAGGAAAAGAATCGTCAAGAAAATTTAAATGTAGGGAAAAGCCCACTTTATTTTAGGATGAGTTAAATGTAAGTTAAAAGAGTTCAAAAATTGCTTTTGACTTTTTAGAAATCAAAAATGGTCCCATCCAGAGAGAACATATTTGCAAGAAGAAAGCTGATTTTTAAACAAATATAAATGTACACATTTACCATAGATTGGGAAGAAAAGCTGAGCATGGTTGTTTTTTTCTGCAACGAACGAAGGCACACATTAAATGAATTTGAAAATTGTGGGTGGGAAGCAGAAGCCAAGCATCTGTTAAATATACTTAGGATATTGATGCAAATGATTATACAAATAGAGAAGACAACAGCCACATAGCCTTTCTCGTTACTATTTTATACTAATGAGAATTAAACCCAGTAGTAGAAAAGAAAAAGATTTACTCACAGGAGGTACTGAGTGGGATCTCTTAGGAGATTGGAAACATCCTTAAAAGCCTGGACAATCTCTGCATATTCCTTTGACCTAAATCATTGTTAGAGGGGAGGAAAATATTGCCTCCTGGGGCACTTGGAGTCTCCAGTTGGAGCCTAAAGATCTTGTCCTCGCTCCTTACCCTCCCAACTGCCTGCCCCTCCCCACCCTCAGCTGCCTCCCAGTGTCACTATATCTTACTGCTGCTTTCTCAACTCTGAGATTCTGAGATGAAATTAGGCTTTTCATCATAGACAATTAAATGTTAAACTCAAGTTACCGCTCTGAAAATAAAATACAATCTCAGTTCTAATGAGTTGGTAACTAAATACTGTCATTGTAAATGAGTTCTCCTCTCCCTCTTGAGATACACCCTATTTCAAACTTAAGAATAGGAAAAGACTTACGCAGCTAATGGTTGTGTAATTAGCAATCAATTGATGAAATGAGATGTAAAACAAATTAAGCACAATAATAAAGTGTTACTCCATCATTCCCGCCCCCCCCCCAAAAAAAGAAACCCGCCGAAAAACCTGGTTACATACATTACTGTATTGACAATGAGAAAAACGAACACAACGCTGTTGGGTGAACCTGGGAAAATTTCCAGATCCTGGGAGTGACAGCTTTTAGCGGCTTCTTATTCTGTTCATTAAAGCTCTTCAGAAAGCACCACTATGTATGTTTTTAGGCTGGAGAATAACTTGGTTTACAGCATCGATTGCTCCATAAACAACATTTACAGGGTAGCCTGGAGTAGGTGTAGTAAGGTGTGGGCATCTAGAGCACGAGTTAGTCAGGATTTCCAGCTGCAGTAAGCATGTGGTTGGTCGTGTGTTTTAAGCAAACAAAATTAGTCATTGGTTTGGGGTGTCAGCTCCTTTTTTTTTTTTTCACTTTAGCCTTCTGGGTTTTGGGTTCTGGAATACTTGGCAAATGATTAGTGATAGGGAAAGGCTATGTAAGAAGGTATGCGAAAGCCAAAAACCCCAGGCTCTTGTTCATGGCACACGGCGTTCTCCCATTTCTCAGCATGTCTGTGAAATATTTTGATCCCTCACATAACGTCTGCCAAATTACCTTTAAAACTTTGAGGTAGACAGAGGATTCAAGACCTCCAGCAGGTGAGTTCCTTTCATTTATAGTGAGCAGAAATTTCCCTCAGAAGGCAGTGAGACCGTGAGGGCAAACAGACTTCTAAAACGAACAAGGAAGATGGAAAGGAAGCAAGAAATGCTAGATTTGCTAGTCTTTTTTTTTTTAAGATTTTATTTCTTTATTAGAGAGCACACAAGCAGGGGGAGACAGGCAGGGGAAGAGGGAGGAGACTCCCCGCTGGGCAGGGAGCCAGATGTGGGGCTCAGTCCCAGGGCCAAGATCATGACCTGAGCCGAAGGCAGACGCTTAATGACTGAGCCACCCAGGCGCCCCTAGATTTTCTAGTCTTATCACATAGTCCTCATTTTTGTGGAACCGTATCAGCCAGAAGAAAGGGAAGACATTGATGTTGCTGTTGGCTTATCCATGAGGAAAACCCCTTGGTCTGAAGCATTGCTGCCATTAGCAGGAAGCCTGCCATGATTAGGCAGAAGGAAAGCAAAAGCCTGATCATCTTAGTTCCAGGACAGGAGCCCCGGCTCCTGTTGTTCCTTCTGGTTGGTAACAATTCAAACCCAACCCAACCCTCCTGAAAGGAGAGGTAGGTTTGTTTTTAAGCGAAAATCAACTGAATCTCCTTGGGTCTCTTCCTATAAAGAGAATAGTGTGAAGTACACCTCCAGACTTCTGAGGCAGCCTGCTTTTAGCTTCCTGAAGCAAAGCAGATTTAGGAAATAGGAAGTCAGAAAATCAAAGCAACGACTATTGCTTTCTTTTGTGGCACTAAGGGTCCCTTTCTGATTTGCTCAGGGGGTACAGTGGCAGACACCGTCACCAGGTGAGATGCCAGGGGCCTGTGACTTCCCTGGACATGTCTTCATGCTGGCAGGCCCAGACGGGGTGACACGGGTTCTTGGAGTTCTTGAGTGGTGGCTTTTACTACCGCCTTCACCTCAAGGAATGTCTTGGACTTTTAAATCAATCTTAGTATCCGTAGGCAGGAGTTTATATATAGGAATAAAATTTGAACCCCCATTTTCACACCCAGTAAAAAATCCTATAATAGGTGTTTATTTAGAGTCAGCTGACATTTATCAAACAATTACTATATGCCAGATGCTCTGCTAGGTGCTTTCTTTCTGTTATGACAAAATTTCCTTTAGCTCTGAAATACCACAGGTTCTAACCCGGCAAGGACTCTCCTTGGCATCTAATAGTTATCGGGCTAAAAATGGCACCTTCAGTTCCTTGCTCACTTTTCAATACCACACCCCCCCTCTCCCAGCACACGATCACTTCTGCTTTGTCCCTGTTCTCTTTCTACTCCAGGACCAACTCGAGTCCCATGGGCAGCCTCTTCCATCAGCGAAGGCATTTGTCTCCTGGGAAGTCAAGCCAACATGGATCTGGGCACTCATCCCTGTAGAACAAAAACACTGGTTTTGCTCTCTGGTGGCTGGTGCTGCAGCCAGATGGGAAGTGTCCGTGGATGAAGAGTTAAGGGTCAGGACGATTATGTTGAGTGAAACAGCGAGTAGGAAGCCCCAAAACAAAGTTGGTTTGAACTTGTGCACAAGGCAGAGAAAGTCACCCAGCAGCCATGGGAGTCCGTCTCTCACCTCTAGGAGTGGCCAAGGCAGCCTAAGGAGGACCAGGAGGGGGAGGCAGGAATTGGGGCGGGGTGGGGGGATATAGGGAGGAGGAATCTCTTTAATTAAGAAAAAGGAAAGAGTGCTGTTGTGTGGTTAAGGCAGGAGGGACTTAGATCATGCTTACTGGCTGGCAGGGAGACGGAGGCAAAGCAGATTTTGATCTTTGATCCTCCTTTCGTTCATCAATTATAGAACATTAAGAAGCATCTGTATAGGATTAGGCTTGTCACCGCCCCCCCGGCAAAAAATTTTAAAAATTAAAAAAAAAAAGCTGGGATAGATTGGAACAAAACAAAACAAAGACAGCAGAATTCAGCCAAAATAATAGATAATAGATAAGATCGTTTTTAAATGGCACCTCTCGGTGCTACTGAATTCATGCACATGTGACTGACATCTTCCTATAGGTGGGGATCCGGGAAAATGAAAGTCATGTGGGGAAAGCTGTAAAGAATAACGACGATTGGACTACAACTGCCAAGGTTGTGCTTTTCCTTTATGATTTCCCTTTAGACTAGGATCCCATGTCAGTTCTTCATAAAGTTAGAAACTTCAACATGGGCAGCACCTTCCCTGTGTTGCACCTGGCAACTTCCGGTTCTCGTGGATTTTCTCTTTTACCATGTAATTCATTGAATTCATTGAATTACCATATAACTCAAAAAATAACTGAATCGGGTCCAGATTCAGTTCTCCTTACTGTAGCCACCCTCCCCATTTTCCCTTTTAGAACATATCTTATTCTTTCTTTCTCAGCAGCTGATGGTTATCAGTACAAAATATCTTGAATGTAAACCTTGTACTTAATGTCTGGGTTGCTGTTGATTCTAGTCAAAGAGAGATGGTTGTTGCTTTGAGGTTCTGCAAATGGTTTTTATTCTAAAGAAGAAAATTATGCAAATTTGGCGACATATTGAAAAACTTAAATCTTTGAAGTTATTGTAAAGGTACTAATTATCTAAACCCGCATTCCCCAATCTGTGTTTATTTTGCCACATGTTCCAGGTAAAAAAAAGGGGGGGTATTTCTTAGGTGGGATGCCTGGGAATTGATGTTTAAAATGAATACCACATCCTAAGGATTAAATTGCATTAAAGCTATATTCCCTACCCCTCGCAAAATGTGTAAATAGACACAAATGTGTATGTGATAGTGTACGTAAATATACATAGATATAATTTTATAACTTCAACTTTTGTTTTTTATACTACATTTCAAGTCACTGGGCAAACACTACTTGTTGATAAGAATTTAAGAATACTCCAACCGGCATCAAAATAGTTGCCTCACATCTTCCTTCCAAGTGAAGATACTGCACAAAATCAGCAGTAACTTAGATTAAAAGACACTCATCCCCAGAAAAAAAAAAAATGTTCGTTAAATAGATTTCTAAAACAACTAGGAAATCTTTGCTTTTGCTTTCCTGTTTATGATTTCTAGTTTAAATGTCTTCTTTACCATTTAACACTGGAGAAAATAAATATCTAGAGTATCCTATATCAAGAAGCAAGCCAGATGATTTTACATTTATGTTAGTGAGGATATCTTTGTACTTCGTTCAAATAAAAATATTCAGCAGATCCAAACTTAAAATGATAGCATGAATGGGCTTATTCAGTCCATGATCAACAATTTTCAACTCTTTGCTTGATAATTGGAAGGACTGCACAGGAAGGCAAGTTCATATGGTTGGCTTAAATTAAGGCTATTGTGTTGAGGGAATCAAACAGCTTAGTAATCAAGTTGTGAACTCTGTGCCTCTCTTAACTAATTAATTTAGTCTGATACCTCTTCAAAGGTCTTGTTCCATGTTACCAATTAACCGCACCTCTTAGGCATCTCAGCTCTTCCTCCAAGGTCTGCTCTCTGGTTTATTATTATTACAATTAGTTATTGCATTCAGTAAAACAGTTGGGATTTGCAAGTGGGTCCTTTTTGGGTTGATTAGTATCAGTGATAATACCTTCTCAGAGTCCTTTTGCACAGCGAAATTGTATTTTTTTTAACAGTGAGGCCTGCACACTGAAGTTAAAATTAAAATTATTGATAAATAATGTGAAAATAATTAAAATGAAAATAATATAGAAAAGTGCCTGCTTCCCAAAAGTCAGTACTGTGTTATCTTTGTGTGTATGTATGATTAACATTGTAATATATACCAAAGAAATGATGACTTGTTTGTTGAGCTTACAGTGGGGAAAATTTCCAGCAAGGAAGACAAAAGTGAGTGATGGGAGAAAGTCTTTGCCTCCACTTCTGCCCAGTTGTGTTCGGTAGAGAGGAACATGTACTCAGGTCCTGTAGCCTCTGCTCTTGGCAAGAATTCGATTCTTCTGGTATTCAAATCGAAAACCGTAGCCTTCTACATGTAGAACTGTTGGCAAAAAGGGGGAAGGGAGCCAATTTATTTGACTCCAGTCAACAAGCTACACAAATTCATATGAGAAAAAAAAA
>RCUC01042166.1:0-38038 GCA_003697995.1 Taxidea taxus jeffersonii
ACACACACACACACACACACACACACACACACACACACCCTCTGTTTGTGTGGT
The DNA here is from genome assembly GCA_003697995.1 of Taxidea taxus jeffersonii. NCBI lineage: Eukaryota > Metazoa > Chordata > Mammalia > Carnivora > Mustelidae > Taxidea > Taxidea taxus. Next base: position 55 of record RCUC01042166.1, read on the forward strand.
GACCTGCAATCAGAGGGGATTACACAAATATGGGGTTTCTCCCTGAAGAGTGAAGGGTTCATGCCCATCAGCCACCCAGACCCTTGGGACCTATGACAGAGAGATGAGTGCCCAAAATGTTTGGCTTTGAAAACTGATGGGGCTGATGTCCAGGAGACCCAAAGGACTATAGAAAACAGATGTTTTAAAAAACAGATTTTAAAAGATTTAAAAGACTGGACCTTTAAAAGCTGCTGCCTGAAGGTCTGCCTTCCAATCAGCTGGACTCATGCATAGAGTTACCCACCCACCCCCAGAACCCTGAGTGGGAGCAGCAGTTTGAAAAGCCCTTAAGGGATACGTGAAGGAGATTCATTTGCTAACCTTTTTTTTTCCCCAAGATTTTATTTATTTATTTGAGGAACAGAGAGTGAGCGAGTAAGAGAGCACAAGCTGGAGGAGGAGCAGAGGGAGAGGGAGAAGCAGGCTCGTTGCTGAGCAGAGAGCCGGATGTGGGGCTCGATCCCAGGACCCTGGGATCATGATCTGAGCCAAAGGCAGCCATTTAACCGACTGAGCCACCCAGGCGCCCTTCATTTGCTAATCTTAAAGTGTCTGCCAGAATGACAGGGACCTGTTGGAGCTCCCTCTGGGGGGGAGGGGCTGGCAATCTCCAGTCTTGTGTTCTCGCTCTACCTTGCTAGCACTAGTGGGCATGGCCTGTCCCATATCCTCCCACAGCCCTGCGAGAGCTGGTGAGGGTGCCCACCCCTGGGCTCGTCTGCAGCACAGCTAAAGCAGGTGGGGATGTGTAGTCCACACAGAAGACGACCCCTTGAGTACCCTGTTTTTGAGTTTCTGGGCCCCATGGGACTGAAACAGTAAGAGATGGTTTGGAGCAGGCTATCACCCCCAGCACATGGCCCAGACAGCGGCCTAAAATGCACCCATATTTCCCTAGTTAAAAGGCCCATTTATTTGTCCTGGATCCTCAGTGTGAAGGGCAGACTTCAGGTTTACCATACATCTAGAAACTATTAGAAACTATAATGTTGCTCTCAGAGAACATAGGCTAGGGGACATCATCTTTGCACTTTCCCTTGGCTTCACTACAGCTCACCAGTATCTTCTGAACAGGCGATTACACTCTCATCTGGAGCCCCAATTTTTGCCATTCTTACCCTAGGGTACACTTCCAGATCACCTGGTCTGGAGGCCAGCAGTGCTTAGGATTGTGGTTCCATACTACTGTATATATCTGTATCCTTTAAAAGCTGCTGCCTGAGGGTGTGGTTTCCAATCAGCCTAAAACTAGGTGCTCATTGAGATCTCTCCCTTTGGAACACTGACAGGTCTTGACACCCCTTCAACAATGGGGATCTATCAAGAATAAATTAGGCTGCTTAGACAATCAAAAAGAGAACTTAGTGAAACACTCCTATTTACAAATGGATCAAAAGGGATAAGATACCTAGGAATAAACTTAACCAAGGAGGTGAAAGACCTGTACTCTGAAAACTGTATGACATTGATGAAAGAAATTGAAGAAGACACAGATATATGGAAAATTATTCCATACTCATGAGATGGAAGAATTAACACTGTTAAAATGTCCCTATTACCTAAAGCAGTCTACAGATCCAATGCAACCCCTATCAAAATTCCAATGGCATTTTTCACAGAGCTAGAACAAACAATCCTACAATTTGTATGGAACCACAGATGTTCCTGAATAGCCAAAGCAATCCTGAGAAAGAACAAAGCTGGAGGTATCACAATTCCAGACTTCAAGTTATATTACAAAGCAGTAGTCAACAAAACAGTACAGCATGGACATAAAAACAGACAGCACAGTGAAATAGAAAAGAGAGGCCAGAAATAAACCCACAGCTATCTGGCCAGTTAATCTACGACAAAGGAGGCAGGAACATACAATGGGGAAAGGACAGTCTCTTCAAGAAATGGTGCTCAGAACTCTGTGATCGCGTGTGTACCCTCTGGCACTAGCAAGGTAGATGGAGAGGAAAAAATGGTGCCTGCCAGTGTCTCCATTCCTACAGTGTTCCAAGAGGTCCATGTCACTTTAGCAGACACTTGAAAATTAACAAATGAATCTCCTTTATATATATAGACAGTTTAGGGTCTTTTCAAATTGCTGCTTTTGCCCTGGGTCCCGGGGCTATTAAGTCTATGCGGGAGCCTGTTAAGAGTGGGATCTCCATTCCCTACAGCCCTTTGGGTCTCCTGGACATAAACCCTATTGGTTTTCAAAGCCAGACATTTTTTAACCTTATTAGTTAGTTTGTTTGTTTATTTATTCATTCATTTATTTTTATTTTTTATTTTTTATTATGTTATGTTAGTCATCATAAAGTACATCATTAGATTTTGATCTAGTATTCCATGATTCATTGTTTACGTATAACAAAGCCAGACTTTTTTGCGGGCTCCCCAGTGCAAGTCCCAAGTGTTGGGATGTCCGATGTGCGGCACAAATCTCTTGCTCCATATTTGTGAGATCCTCTCTGTTGTGGGTTGCCATGCTGGGGGTGGGTTTTCCGGTGAGACTGTGTCTGCCTCTCCTACCTGTCTCGGTGCAGTTCTTTTATCTTTTGTTGTGAAGGAGCTGTTCAGCTTTCTTAAAGGTATTTTTCAGAGAGAGGTGTTCCATATGTAGCTGTCAATTTGATGTGTTTGTGGGAGAAGGTGAGTTCAGGATTTTACTACTCCACCTCTTGAACCAGGATCCCTTGGTGTGAATTTCTTTCGATTCATCTTATTTGGTACTCCTTGGACTTCTGGGATGTGGAAGTCTATTTTGCCTGCTCCCTCTGTGCTGAGCCCTGGCAGGTGGCGAACCACAGTAAGTCCTCTAGAGTCCATTAAGAACATTTTCATTGTTTTCTAGCGTTTGAGTCTTATGGATACAAGCTCCATCAGCTTTCAGAGATACGTGTTTTGGGGGCACATCTTTTAGGTAAGATTCTTAATAGTTGGAGATCTAGATGTGGGGTTCAAACCCTTTGCTTCTCAGGGAGAAAGCGAGAGTTGGGAATTCCCTATCAATTGTATGGCACTGTGCCAAGGGTGCGGTTTATGGTAAGAGTGTATCTCAGCCCTTCCTACCCATTTCATTGTGAATATTTTCCCATTTGTCTGTTGTATAGGATTCACTCAGCTAGTTATTGGATTTCCTTCACAGGGAATTGCTCCATATCTAGCCTATGGTGTGTCACCGAGAAGAAGGAAGTCCAGGAGATTCCTTGGTCATTATCTTTGACTGGAATCTCCAGCATTCATTCATTTTTGGTGTGATTACCTGGTATAGCTTGTGGGACAAATTTGTTTATGTTTGGTCATGTTTTCCACTTAATCAAGAGTGGCAAAGTAGTGAAAAGTTTATCTCCATATGCATAAATCCACAGATTTTGGACAAAACAACAGAAGTTGCTGAACTCTGAAAATGGCTGAATAATTGAAGTTCCTAATGGCAACATCTAGGGAATTATGGCTGGTTTTCTTTCACTCCTTTTCAGAAAGTGTATACTTTAGCCAAACTTAGGATGCACCATAGGACACCAGGAAACATGTCACAAAAATATGTGCATTAAAAAGCAACCTCTCAAAAGTGTGAAATTTCTTAGTGTTTAGCTGTCTTGGATTCTGTGCTTGACAAAATTTAGAATATAGTAAATCCAATGGATTATTGTTGGAATGTAAAGTTTGCATTTTTTAAAAGAAAATAATGAGATTCGATTCCTTGTGACCTATGGGGTCACCTCAAAAATTCACTGTCATGGGCTTTGCAGTTAAAGTGAGTTTGAATTCTCACTGTGCCACTTGCAAGCTGGGACCTGGAGGAAGTTCCTTGGCCTCTGTTTCTTGTTTTCCGCCTCTCATTATAAAGATTAAAAAGAGAAATACATTCGCTATATAAGTTATTGGTATTATGAATAACCCGTTCTTTCAAATTGAGTGTAGCAAACCTGATAATTTTATAAGCAAATAAATTTTTATTCATAAATTTTAGATTCTTAGGTTGATTATTGATTTGTGGAGTAAAGGACTTCAAAGCAATAATATATAAATGTATATTTTTTCATTTTCTTTTTTTCCCCAAGTCTCCTTATCAACCACCCTTCATCTGCCATGAAAAAAGAGAGGCAGAAAGGAAGTGAGGAAGGGAGGAGGGAAGGAAGGCAAGCAAAGAATGAAAGAAATATGTATCTTTATCTTCGTAATTTTTGGAAATTTGACTCCTTCACCTGTTGTTATTTTAAACACATATGTAATTTGATATAAATTCAAGAAGGACATTATGTTGAAAAGTTTCCTCTTTAATAAAACTGACGCCAGCAACACATTCAGCTTGTGGGGATCTCAGGCTTCACCAGGAGCCACTCGAGAAACCTGCCCCAGGGGGAGGCATCAGATGGAGAAACCTGTCCTCCTCAGCAGTGACTCTCAAGGAGCCCACATTAGCATGATTCCTGCAGGAACTGCAGCCCACTGGTTGCCAGGAGAAGTGCAGACAGAGACTGCCATCATTTCTGCCACTCTCATGTGATCTCCTGGGGACAGAGCTTTCTGATGGAGGTCGATTTTTTCAGACCGTCTACACTACACAAGAGAAGGGCCCCAAGTTAGCCTCTGCACTCCATCTCCCACTTTTAGTAGTCTGAGCATTGAAATAGTATCAGGGAAAGATCTGATTAGATACTTTGGGTCCTGCTAAAATTCTGTCATTTTCACATTTCATGACCGTTGTTAAACAGTATGAGCTTGAATAGTGGAAAAATAATCATTGGGAGCATTCTATAAATAACCAAAACATTAATAAGCATCTCCCTAATACTTTCGGCAGGAAATTATCTTAATCTTCCACTATTAGGGAGATGACATGAAAAATTATTTAATCACCAGATATACAATGTTTAGAACTAAAATCAATCCAGGGGTAATATAATAACCAAATATTCTATTGTGATTTTGGAGTCATTATCCAAATTGGTTGCTGAAAAAAGCAACTCCACATAATAAGAGTGGTGGAACCATTAATAATATTTTGGTCTTCACTAAAAGTTAGCTCTAAGAATTCTCATCCCAAATTACAAGCATGATTCAAAAATCACAAAAGACCCAAAACAAAACAGAAAACGACAGTCATGAAATCCGTCGGCCGCTCTAATAGCAACTTACATTTCTATGGTGGCTTACACTTTGAAATACGATTTCACAGATGTTTTCTTAATATAATAATCCTTTGAAGTAGGTGGATATGCACCATTATTCCTGTTTTTCATATGAATGTACTGAGACTCAGAGAGATTATGTAACATGGCAATGTTGGGCCTTTAACTTCAGTCTTCCCATCTTCAAAGTAGGTTTTCTTCCTTCTATCTTTCTGCAGGTCATAGATGTAAGCATCTGCTATACAGTGGCTCCTGGAGACCATCCCCAGGTGCCTGAAGGGCTCAAATAGTCACCTTCCATATCTTGGAGGGATTTTTTTAAGACGGCTTCATTGAAATCTAAATACATATCATAAATTCACCTTTAAAAATTTTTTTTAAATTGTATTGTAGTTGCCACACAATGTTATATTAGTTGCAGGTGTACATTCTAATAATCCAACAAATCTGTGAGTTCTGCTGGGCTCATCCCAAGGGTGGTTACCATCTGTCACCAGACAGCCCTATTACAGCATCATTGACTAAATTCCCTATGATGGACCTTTCCTCTCTGTGACTGCTTCACCTATACACTGTGTGTGTGTGTGTGTGTGTGTGTGTGCGCATGCGTGTGTGTGTGTGTGTGTGTGTGTGTGTGTGATCTTGGTGCTACTCTGTGTCATCGATGGCCCCAAACGAACCATACCTCTAGGTATTCATGCCTTTGTGTGCTCTCCCACATTGTAGCTGGGCTGGACCTGTGTTTGCTTTATTCAAAGGAATACAGGAATACAGCGGGATGGCTGCAGAGCTAAAGACTTAAGAGGGCCCAGCATCTTCTGTTTTGTGCTGCTGGGAGCCCAGGCTATCATGAGAGAAGTCTGACTATTCTGCGGGAGAGATCATGTAGACAGGCCACATGGAAACAGAGAGAGAAGCCCAGCCAGCTCAGAATCCTGACAGAGCCTGCCCCAGGCCAATCCACCTGCTGTCTTCAGCCACGCTAATGACCACTCGGAGAAGTAACCAGAAGAACCCTCAGTGGGGCACAGCCCAGGCCACAGAACTGTGAGAACATAAAATAAATGTTGTTTTAAACTACTAAGTTTTGCAGTGGTTTGCCACCCAGCAATAGATAACCGAAATAAATGTCAGAGCAATGGGTTTCAGGCTTCATTACTCTTTCCAAGTACACAGTTATTGAATGAATGAGTATTCCCAAATCCTATATCTCAAAGTCCTGATGACAGTGCTATGAATTCTGCATTGGATATTTCTCATCATCAGGGAAAAAGAAAAGCCTGCCAGGAAAGATCAAACATTTCATGAAATTGACTTCTTTCTTTCTCTTAATTATTTTTTTTTTTACACCAGAACCATAATGCAGCTAATTGTTTGACCCAAAGACCCAGGCACAAAGTGACTGCCTAGATAGGAAACGACACTCCATAAACTTGCAATTTCATTTCTCACCCATGAATGCATTTCCATCCTAGGAGGACCACTGCACGCGAGCGCTTTCAATCCTGGGAATGTCATCTGGGAAAATACAGCATCTGCTTGGCCCTGAAACCACAGGTTTGCAAATCAGCCAATTTTCAACCTGTGTTCATTAGTGAATTCAATGAGACTTTCAAAGGACTGAGAGAAATTTGTCAAAATGTGAGAAGATGAAAATGATGAAATGATGAATGAAATGAAGCATGGTGGGGGGCAGGGGTGGGCGCGGCACACTGAGCATCCCATCACACTCTCCTTAACAGATGAAAGTCAGTCACATTTATCACATAAACTGCTCAGCCTCTGGGTCATTTGCACCTTCTGAGTCCTTGTAACATGCTCTCTCAGGTCATTTCTTTGTTGAATTTCCTTGGTCTTCTGATTCGGACATCAGATGTTGAGAGATGCCTCTCAACTCTGTGATTTTAAAGAAAGTTACCTGAAGAGGGTTGCTTACTATAGATTTGTGCTGTAATGCAAAACCCAGTCATGGTTTACATAATAGAAGTGTCTGATTGAAGGGGAGGGGTAAAGGCCTCAACTGATCCGTCATAAGATCTCGTTCTTCCAGCTCTTTCCACTCCCTCTCCAATGACTTGTGCTAATTCTTTGTGATGCAGCTGATGTTGGCTAAGAAAGTCTCAGGGAGTGGTGGCAAAAAAAAAAAAGCATGACATAGAGCCCCCACCTTCAAGGAGCACAGTGGAGCTTCATTTGGGTGGGTTTTAACCATTCTGATTCAGAGAGCCTCTGAGAAGCTCATGCTGAAATCAATATCTCCTTCATTTGGAAAAATGGGCTCAAATGAAATACACACATTGGTTTCCTCTCATTTTCTTTGTGCCAACAGGCAACAAGGTTCCCTAGTCCTCACCTCTTTTTAGTCGCCACAAATGCCTACAGTCTTGAAAGACACCAACCACCCTACAGCAAGGTACATTAAACATTGCCTTCTAGTTGAAAATGAACATGCTGTTTCTGGTATTTTTCCTAATAAAATAATTCCTAAAAGGTGAATGGAGCGCAAACTATTATTCCCATTCTTTGGATGAATAAACTGAGAGAGGTCCACACGCTGGATTTAAAAGTCAGGAGGTAATATGCTCATAGATAATAGGTTGTTGACTCTGAGCAAAAATTCCCCAGAAATATGAATCTTATCCCATCTAGTTATCCTAACTGGGAGTCAGAGGGGGCCATTATGAAGCAGTAGATGATTTATACGAAAAGGAAGGTGAACATACTGAAGTGTACTGAAGGCTACTGCTCTTGGGGCAGAAGGGGAGTCCTAGGCTCAGAGATCATGGGGTTGCTGGGAGGCCATTGGGAAGGAGTCAGGCACCCACTTAAAAATGGGATGTAGAGTGGGGGCCAAAAAGTACACAGAAATTTCCAACTCTAAGCAGAGAAGGAACGATGGGTCTAACAGCGTGGAAGTCTCCTTTTCTTTTCCAGTATTGAAATAATACATGTTTCCTGGTGTGTTAGATAGTATTAGGTTTACCATGTCTGGAATGTTTTCATTATGGTGTAGACAGACAGACACACACACACATGCATATTCGTACATGTGTATACACGTGTATGCTATCACCTTAGTGTACTGAGTTTAGTGGTCACATAAGCTGGGAAGGACACCAGGCCCTTTCCATTTTCCTCTGCACCATACCAACTTGCTGAGAAACATTTGACATGTCAAATAGAACCCGAACATACTACACAACTTTGTAGACTCTCAACTGCCCTCATGCTTGAGTTATAGAGCAGAGAAACTTTCTTATCTCCTCACATCCCACAGTATCCTTCAGGAGTGTTTGACCAGGGTAGATTTTTCTCTAAGACAAATCTAAGGCATCAACTGGGCTAACAGAAACTTTGGTTTGAATTTCTGGCCAGCGGCAAATGATTCAAACTCTCTGTGCCTCAATTGTCTTTTTAGTAAATTGGGGATAATTAGAACAGAGTTTAAGTGCTTCTTTTTGGGAGCTTAACTGTGTAGAAATTTCTCGATATACTTTGACAAGCAGGAGACAGATTTACTCTAAATACAGAATTGTTGTTTCTCTTTCCCCCCCGTGGTCGTGTGAATTCCAATAAGCTACAATATAATGTACATCCTGTGTGTACTGGCATTTTTTCTCTCCTCCCTCCTCAGGAGAGACACAGGTAATCCAACTGTGGCAAATGAATAAGCCTCTTCCTTAGCTCAGGCCAGATATTTCTCATGCTTTGTCTAGCTGCCTTTCATTTTCTGTTTGATTTTCCACTGCTCTCAAGTAGGGTAGAGGGCTGTTTTGGCAGAAAGTAACTGTGCAAAAATGTTTTACCATCTGCTGGAATATTCTTGGATGTTATTCCTCCAGAGCACTCATTATTAAAAATATTTATTGGACATTGACATATATCAAATTCTGTTCAAAATATGGCTGCCTCACAGTTACTCCTCAAACAAGAGCAAAAAAACCCAATATTGATTGCATCTTAGAATAGGCAAGAGTCAGCTCTATCCCTGAATTCTGCAGCTCATGACACTATTTTTCCCCTACTAGGAGGAGAAAGTTATTTAAGGCAAGAGCTGTGTTTTTCTTATTTAGAACATGCACAGCCCTTAACACAATGCCTTGTGCATAGTAGAGGCTAAAAATGTTGATTGATCGACAAAACCGTGAAGACCTGTTTCATCATCTGAATCTCAAGTTTCATACGGGGCAGTGACAGGATTTACTACTTCTTAGGTAGGGGAGCATCTGTTCATTTCTGTTTTTAATGTCCAGAATCTGATGCCCCAGTCTAGGTTTGAAAAATTGCCCACAATAGAAGCTGAAACAACAGGTACTCATTTTCCCAGCCTCCCTTGTAGCTTGAGGGCTGGCAAGTGACCTACTTAGACCGATTAGAAGCCAGTAAGGGGAAGGATCAGGCACCATAGAGAACTCGTTTGCAGGAGCAATATTTGCCATCTCGGGAGTGACAGCGGCAGCTGACGTAGCAAGTGCAGGCTGCGGGGGAGGGGATACAGTGGGACAAAAAGCTCCCAAACTGTTTGGGTTATAAACATGGCCCTGGGAACTAAGCTGTATATTCTGGGGAGGGGACTCCAGGAGCCAGCCAATGGGGGAGGGTAGATAACTGTCTGTGTCAGAGCAGAGAAGACATTATCTGCATTTGAATAATCAGAAGAGGATTCTACAGACGTCAGCGTTATGCATCAATGTCAAGCACTTCGTTCTTTTTTGAAGGCATTCAACGATCATTTACTGGAGACTTGTTTTGTGTCATTCGTAGCTCTAGGCTCTGGAAATAGAACAACGAATGAGACAGATACAATCCTCAACTTGGGGAGCTTATATTCTAGTGAGAGAGATAATAAGTCATCAAGAAAGCATAAATTCTAGGTATCAGATATTTTGGACAGGGTTGTTAGCGAAGTTCTTTCTCTGAGGTGGCTGCTCTCAGAAGAGCCTTAAAGTGAGGACATGTAGGATGGGTGCTTCAGGGAGAGGAAGAGCAAGAGCAGAGTTCCTGAGGCATGAATGTCCTTGACTTGACTGAGGAAGAGCAAAGAGGCCAGTTTACCTGGAGCTGACTGAACCAGGGGAAGAATAATAGGAGATGAAGTAGGGGAGTGTGGTGGGCTTTATGAGGTGCTGACAGATTCCCCCTTTAATGGACTTGTTGCCCCAGCTTTGGGAGGACTGTGGATAGGACAGACCTTTCCTGGCTGCTGAATGCCACCTCAACCAAGGTCATGCCCCTTCCCAGGGATGCCCACATCCAAAGACTGATCAATGAGGGAATCTAAAGGTCCAGTATCTTTACCTAACCTAGGACAACTCTAAAGCACTATTCCAGGTCTAGAGCTCTACATGACATTGGCCAAGACTCTTGTTGAGCCAATGTCAAATTTTAACTTCTTCCACTGCCCATTCTTGCTTTCTTCCCCTCCTTCCACAGATGCTAATCCCAAGGGCTAATAATAAATACCCTGCCCTCTAGTCTCCATCTCAGATGGGGAATCCAACCTGCAGCTGAGAGTTAGATAAGAACTCACGTAGGAGACCAATGTGTTATGGGAAGACTGTAGGGTTCTGAGCAAAGGAGTGATGTCATCAGACTTAAATTTTAAAGGGGTTACTTGGCCACTTTGTGCAGAAGAGACTGTTGGAGGAAAAGAGAGAAAGTTGGGGAAGTATTGCAGTGATCCTGGCAAGAAATGATGGTTAACTTTGACTAGAAAGGCATTGAGGGAGGTGATAAGAATGAATCAGGATATTTTCCAAAGCCAGAGCTAAAAGGATCAAATGGTGCTCTTTAACCCATCCAAGGGGCCCTTAGCCTTAACAATAAGCAGCAGAAACAAGAGTTGATTTAAAACATGGCTAACTATTTTGTGAGCACAATTATTACTTAAAATGTTTAATAGTAATAAACATCAAGTCACCTCTCATATTTATAACCCAAATGATTTGTCTAAGTCACGGGAATAAATATCATTGGGTTACATGGTGGAATGCCCTGTCAGTGCCAGTGTGGCCGGTGGCCCATTCCCTCATTCTGATATTGGCCCCTGCTAGATACCAGGTGATGAGTTAGGGTCAATTTGTTCAGGTTTGTTTGAAAGGCTTATTGAATTCTGGCATTTTCTGGGATTCCTTTTGCTCATTTCAATGTCTATTGTGATGCCTTGAGTGTTAGCTCTTTCTTATTACTATAAAACATGGGCTTGGGACCTCTCTCACTGACCTTGTAACTTTCAACTAGTCATACCCACCCTGTAGTACTCAGTAACAAATGAAAGCAAACGGCAAAGATTTCAGTGCCCTTCACTGTTTTCGATGGCATGCTCCAATCTCTCCCTGCAGTTGACCCTTGCCCTTGTCTCTCCTGTTTTTCCCTTGCCCCAGCAATTTGGACTTGACATTGAGACTTGTTCTTCCTAGGAGTTATTCTCAGCCTTCTCTAGGAATTTTGACTCGGGCTTCCATTTTTGTCCTTCTGTTCATGGCTGTGGTATAGGAAGCTCCAGATTGGCTGTGGTCCCAGAACTCTACCCCCACACTTCTATCCCTTCCCTGGATAACCCCCCTGCTGCTGGAAACTGCCTCACCCCCTGGCTGTCTTGCTGCCAAGCCCTTGCTGTTGCTCTATGGTCATCTATTCTTTGCGTGGGCACATCTCAGAAAAATCCCATACCCAGAGTTCACTCAACTCCTTCTCCATCTTTTGGGCTCTTCTTGGCATCCACTCTTACCTTATGCTCTTCCCTTTTGACCATCCCTAGCAACAGAGACCCCTTGGGCCTCTAAGAATGTAGGAACCACATCTTTTGCCACAAGATCTGTAAATTTACTTAAGTGAATTCTAGCAATAAATGTCATTATTCACTGAGCACGTAACTGTGGGTCCGATGGTGCGTGCACTACCTCAGGCCACCATTACAAAACACCACAGACTGGAGGGGGGAAGGGGCAGGAGGGTGCTTTAAAAAAACAGACATTTATTTCTTACAGTTCTGGAGGCTGGAAGTTCAAGACCAAGGTATGAGCAGTTCAGTTTCTCTGAAGGCCTGCAGACTCGAGCACATTCTTGATGTCCTCACATGGTATTCCCTCTTTATGCACACATCCTTGATGTCTCTTCTTGTTGTAATAAAGATACCAGTCCTATTCAACTAGGGCCCTGTCCTTATCAGCTCATGCACCCATATTCACCTCCTAAAAGGCCCTGTCTCCAAACACAACCACACCAAGTGTTAGGGTTCCAACTTAGGAACCTTAAGGGGACACAAGTCCCCTCATAATAGTGCCTTCCCCACTTTGCATACCATATCTTGTTTCATTCTCTCAGCAACTCCATGAAGTAGGTGGGTGCTCTTATCATCCCCATTTTACAGCTGTGGAAACAGATTCCTTTTGCATAAGGTGAAACTTGTCATTTTAGGGACATTGAGGTCTGAATTCCATGTCTGAATGAATGCACACCTCACTTCCTTCCTGTATCTTATAGACCTCTTCTCAAAAATTATTTCCCTCTTTATAGGATTTATATCAGGTTACTCTAATCCATTGCACATGGGTCTTTTCCTTCCATTGGCTGTGAGCTCACTGGTGATCTCCAGAGGTATTTGGGCAAGGCCTCTAGTGTCTCTAGCGGGTTGTGGAAGAGTCCTGGGAGGAGTCCTAGGAGACAGTGGAAGTCAATATAATACAAGGGTGTAAATCATGGTGCTACAGTTTGTGCCAGACTCTGCAGCCTGGATTTATAGCATTCTGGGAAGAAGACAATGTGATGAGTTTCCATGATTTTAAGCAGGAATAAGAAAGGGTGTGGGTACACGCTTATAGGTCTATTCAATTTTGTCATATGTCTAGGTTTTTGTATCTGCCACCATGGTCAATACCTAGAACAAACAGTTCCATCAACACAAAGATCTCCTCTAACATGTCCAGCTTCTTCCCTATCCTGAATCCTTGGCCACAACTAATTTGACTTCCATTCTAAAAATTTGCTGTTTCAAAAACATTATATTCATGAGATTGTGCAGTATATAACCTTTCAGGATTGCCTTTTTCACTCAGCAGAGTGCCAGAGATTCATCCAAATTGTTGTGTGTATCAATAGCTCGTGCTTTTCTGTGGCTGAGCATGTCTCTAGGTATCACGGTCACTTAGCCATCCTGCTGAGAGACATCTAGGCTAAATCTAGTCTTTGCCTATTGACAATTAAAACTACTCTTGACCTTTGTGTACAGGTTGTTGGGTGACCATGTTTCTGCTTCTCTAGAATAAATGCCCAAGAGTACAAATAGCAGGGTCCCTCTGGGTGAGAGAAGAGAGTTTCAGGCCCAGGGGGACACAGAAGCTTCCAGGACCGGGCATCTTGCTATAGGGGAGCTCCCTTTTGCTGGTTCTACCCACCTACCCTAGTTATTTCTCAGTGGGGTAGGGGAGTCTAAGGCACCACTGAGATGAGGAGCACGTCTCCTGGCTGGTTATTGTTGGTGAGGTTCCCTATAGGTCCCTCTTGTGAGTAATGTCTTGCCTGACATTGGCAGATGGACTCCCATTCAAACTGGGGGGGAAGAATGACCCTACCTGTGCTGCCTTGTGTTGCTGGGTCAAGGGCAGGGAAGGGGCTGGGTATGAGTTGTCTTCTTCCACTGGCTGGGAGCACATAAGACATTCTGTTTCTGGGCTCTTCCCTTAGTCCTGGAGTCTCAAAAGAGTTCATCTTCTTCCCATTTTTCAAACTTCTCCTTTTATTGTCTCTTTCATAATTTCCAGGTAACAATTCTTTCTTTTATTGTCTCTTTCATAATTTCCAGGTAACAATTTATAGTTACACTTAGTGGGGAGGATCAGGGTGAAAGGGGTCTATGGAATCTTGTTTGCACTGAAGTCTGGGCTGATTTTTAAGATAAGCAAAGAGGTGTACATTTTAAGATTAAAAACCGAGGGACTAGGTAGTGGCTGTTTTCCCTGTTATGATCTATTGAGAACAATATTACACAGCAGCAGCTCTGACCTTGACCGGTTTCAGCCTTTTGCATGTACGATTTCTGCTAGTTTCCACATATCTAAGCAGACTGTCATCCTCCCATCTTTAATTATGGGGTAGGAACAGAGCGGATGGACAGAAATAGGAAGTTTCATCCTCATACTGGACATCTGTTTCAAAGGAATCCTGCCCCTATTATAATTTCTTCTAGGGCAGAAATGATTATCTGTGGGAAAATTTGAGCCAAACTCCCTGGCCGTATTGAGGTGGATTAATGGGCATTTCCTTCCATGTTCTTTAGACCCAACATTGAACATCAAGCTGGCACAAGCTCTAGACAAAGACACCTGCCAGAGACGTTGCAAGCATTAGATGTTCCATTTGTTGCAACAGCATGAAATTTATCTTTCTGAGAAAAGAACACTCAGAATTTTGTTGGACTTATTTAAGAAGAGCTAATAGACATGATTTTTTATTTCCATCTTTTTCTTGAGAGAAGACTAAGAAATCCACAGCAGGGGTCAGGGATTTTAAGCTTCTAAAATAGAACTTGCCCAAGAATTTCCTGAACAATACTTATAAAAATCCTGTAAGATAGGTATTATTTTCTCCATTTTATAGATGATGAAGCTCTATCTCAACAAGGGCAAGTGACTTAACCTCTGTCTAATGAGGGGCAGGAGAATCTACCTAGCTCTGAATCCTCATCATGACTCAAAAGCCCAGGTTGTTCCCTTAATTTAGTTAAACTTGTATTAAGTGCCATGCTTTGTGTTAAGCTCTGTACCAAGAAATGTTCTATTATAAATTGTAAAATTCTGTGAAATTGTGGGGCACCTGGGTGACACAGTCAGTTAAGCATCTGACTCTAGGTTTTGGTTCAGGTCTGACCTCAGGGTTGTGAGATCGAGCCCTACGTTAGGCTCCACACTCAGCATGGAGTCTGCTTGGGTTCTCTCTCTCTCCCTCCCTCTCTGCCCTTCCCCCCGTGAGCACTCTCTCTCTCTCTCTCTCTCTGTTTAAAATAAATAAATAAATCTTAGGAAAATACACAAAATAAAATTCTGTGAAATTGCTCTCCCTAGCTTTCCTTTAGGTGAAAGCTATATGGACAAGGGAGCAAGGTACAAATGTAATGGCCAACAAAGGGCATGACCCATTTCCCAGATTACAACTGTAAGGAATTTCTCAAGTATCCTTTATGTCTGATATCTTAAAGATGATGGTATTGATTGTATTTCTATCCAAAAAGTCAGTAATGCAGGATTTCCTAAATAAAGGGTATACATATAGTGAAAATTTAAGTGATAGTTTAATGGGGAGATTTTATAACAGATTAAATGTTACAATGTTTAAAAATGCAAATTTTACTCATACTAAGAAAAAAATAATTTGCAATTTCATTTGGAAATCTCTGCCTGGTCACAGATAGAGAAGGAAGACTGCAACTGTGAACTCTTTGCAGTTAGAGATATCTGGTTGGAATTCCAGCTCTGCCACTTATTTTCTCTGGGACCTTAGATGAGGGACTTCAATTCCCTGAACCTTAGTATCTTTACTAAGAAACTGATAGCACATCCCTCATACGGCTTCTGAGAGTGTTGAATATAGTGAAGTACCTGACACATAGGAGGATCCCCAAAATGCTAATTTTTTCTGCTTTTCCTCTGGCTACTTGCAGAATGACCTTTGATTTAAAAAATTTTATATTAGGTTCTTAAAGAAGAGCAAGTCTAGTTTCCCACTGAGTCCAAATTCTTGAGATGAATCCCTTATTTTGTCAATGACATGTGTATCAGAATAACCTCCTTTTATTGTTGTGAAAAGCACGTGTGATAGTCCCACCCCCACATAAACACAAAAGGATAGTTCAAGTTTTCATTTCTGAGTTCAGAACTCTTTGTTGATAAGATTGCTATGGGCTCGTGTACTACAGGGCTAGTGGTAGAGTTTTTGAGACATGGGAAAAAACCTCACCACCCCAGGTTTTTGTTTTAGAAATTCTGGGCCCTGAGAGGCAGAGGTGAACACACAAGGAGATGGGTGTCTGCAAGGACAATTTTCCCCAAGATCAGAGAGGACTTATTTACAGAAGGTATCCCATGTAATATGATACATGTCTATGACTCTTTTGCTATGAATTGCCAAGAGGTGGCTGGAAGACTGAAGGCTAAGAGGCATGAACTTGAGAGTTCAGATATAGATCTTTGGGGCCACTTCCAGGCTTGGAAAATAAGCATCAGCTAGGACTACAGGGCCCTGCCCAATTATGCTGTAAGGATCTCTGTGAGTCAGGACTGGCAACATTTACTGTGGAAACAAGGAACACTTGAACCTCAGTGACTCCAGATGGAAGAGGTTTATTTATTGCTCACAGCCTTCATGGTTGACTAGGGACTCTGTTCCACACTGTTGACACCAACAGTGAGAGTGAACACCCCCTGAAAACATTGCAAAGCGTGCAGTGGGTCTCGAACAGCTTCTTCTGAGAGTGGCACACATCATTTCAGCTCACTTCTCACTGGCCAAGGTAAGTCACATGGCTGCCCCTAACTTCATTGCCATAGAAACATAATCCTACCGTGAGCATGGAAAGAGAGAGAACAGATTATTGTGAACAATCCTACCACTTTTAATAGTCTGCCTTTCTGATCACTGAGTGCTCAGTTTACTGTCTGGATTTTATGCAGAAAACACTCACAGTTAACTCAAAGGAGGCCATCCAAAAGTCCCATTTAGTCTTGGCATCAAGTTCAAAGTCCAATGACTCTGAGTCTCTACATCTAGGAGTGATATGTAATGATGACTACATCAGTTCTAGATGGAACCTCTCTTGATCCAGACACTTATGGACTAACGTCTGAAGGTATCACCACTTAATACAACATTCACAGTAGAATAGAGGTAGACTAATGACAGTAACACTTCTATTTTCAAATGAGAAAAATGGAAGACATTGGTCTGTAGCAATTCAGCTGGGCAGACATTAAAAGTGTTCTCTGTCAAGGGAATGGAGAATGCTTAATTACTCAGCCCCAGTTCTATTTCTTACCTTGGTGTCATGTATGAAGGCAGGGGAGAATGAGTTCTGCTTGGGGGCTAAGCAGCTTCCTCAATCTACTTTTCCTCAGACATGTCATACTGTCACAGACTTTCTTCAGGTAGGTCCATGGTTTCTTTTTCAGTATGACTCCCTCAAAACATTGGCTTTTCATCTATTTCATTCCAGTTATGTGTAGGCGCCCGTAGCCACACATATTTCTTTCCTAGATATCTTTCTTTTGACTTAACTGAAGGAACTTTGAGGCTATCACTTTTTGGTGGAAGAGCTATGTTCTCATGTTTTTAATAATCCTAAGAAGTTATTGTTTATGCTACCTTAACAAACAAATGGAAAATTGCGGTAGCTTAACTAACACAGGTCTGATCTCTCACTAGTGCTTTAAGTTCATTGAGGGTCAGCTGAGAGCTCTGCATCTCCTCACTCTGGTAATCAAGCTGAAAGAAAGCCCCTTTCTTGAAGGTATATATTATACCCACTCACACTGTACTGATCATTGCAACCCCAATGGGGTCAATTAAGTTCAAGTGGGAAGAAAGTAAGTCCTGTCAAGTGCACTGGAAGGAGAAAGACCTGGAATATTTGTGAAGAACAACAGTCACGATCACAAACCATGTAGACTTTCGCATTGTAGAACTTTCAAAAATATGGCTAAGATGGCATTTCCTACCAGCCAGACCCATGAAACTGTGGGACAGAGGATCTGACATAGCCATAATTGTAGCGGGGTAATATTTGACTACTAACTGATATGTTTTCCATTCTTTGTAAGTATCTTTGTCCCATGGGTCCTCTCTCACTTCATCTTCTTGGGCAGCCAGGACTCACTGAATTAAGGAAGGAAAGACACAGCATAGTAACAGAATACATTCTCAGCTGGGGTAGAGCT
Source organism: Taxidea taxus jeffersonii (assembly GCA_003697995.1). NCBI lineage: Eukaryota > Metazoa > Chordata > Mammalia > Carnivora > Mustelidae > Taxidea > Taxidea taxus. The sequence goes on from RCUC01042166.1 coordinate 18,152, forward strand.
TTGTGGGAGATTTCAAAATAGATGGTTCGAACTCCTAGCACAAACAGTGGGTTGAAAGAATGGGTTTTAAATCCCAACAGTCTGTGTTTTGAGTAACAAAAATCAATATTTATGACACAAACAGTAGACTGGTGATAACACACGCTGAGAAGGTCAGTTCTCCTTCCTTAGACTTGATAAAGATTCTATTGCCAGGGTAGCAGAGAAAAGAGGACATGTAGATAAAAGCTGGAGTGGTCTGAGTCTATACTGCAGGCTCCTTCCCCAGGTTTTCCTGATCTCATAACATTTTGTTTAAACTTAACTGATTTACAAAACTAAATCAGGCATGGTTCTTTTTATCACAGAGCTCACAACCTTGGGGGAGGGAAGAGATATATTAAGAAATAATTATAGAACGTTTGACTAAAATTTAAATACAAGAAGTGCAATTGTTAGGGGAAAAGAGGAGATTGAGGCCTCTTTGGGAATCAGGAACAAGAAAAATGCTTACACTTTCCCACCTCTTCTAGTGAAAAAGCAGGCACAGAAGTCATGTAGCATTTGGTAAAAATGAGATTATTACTCTGATTCCATTCCTTCTGTGTCCTCTGCCACGCCCACCCCCCACCGTAAACTGGTGTCCATTGTACTCATGCTCTAAAGATCCTGGGTTTTTTTTTTTCCCTCCCAAATTGGTTCTTCCTTTCGACAGAGGTGGAAGAACTTCCTTTTAGACCTTCCCCAGCACAACCATCATGGCTGCCTTGAGGCAGAGAAAGATTTCCTGTGAAAATACTGAGTCTTAAACTTCAGGACCTCTCACTCACCTAGGCCCCGTCTAAGGCCACATGAAGGGCTTAAGTGATATGCTTACATTGTCATGTGATTTTTCTACAATTTACAACAGTAAATATTTTGACAGCAATCGGGGAGGAGAACTGTCTTTTTCCCCTCCCACGTCCTCTCTTTCACATTTCTCCTAATATAAAATGGCCATGGAAAAGCTGTGGCCCTCTGTGGAATGACTACAAGGAAGCGGAACTAGGAATCTGTATCCATTCCCTAAGGCTAGTGTAACGAAGTATCACAAACTTGGTGGCTTAGAACAACAGAAATGTCTTCTCTTCTAGTTCTGGAGGAGTCCAAAGTTAAGGTGTCAGCAGGGTTCTCTTGGTAGGCTCTGGGAGACAATTCATTTTTGAGCTCTTCTAGCTTCTGGTGGCTGCTAACATTGCTTGGTGTTCTTTGGCTTGTGGCCACATCATTCCTTTGCCTTCACATCACCTTCTCCTCTGTGTGTGTCATCTCCCTCTGCCTGTCTCTTATAAGGACCCCTGTGACAGTATTTAGGCTCCACTTGGATATTCCAGAATAATCTCTTTGTCCTTAAGAGCTTAATTCTTAATTATATCCCCAACATTCTTTTTGTTTATAAGGTAACAGCTGCATGTTCCAGAGATTCAGATCTGGTATCTTTGGGTTGCCATCATTCGACCTATTCGAATCATTTTAGTTGTGTGTAGTGGGATATATCTCTGCAGCTTGTGGTCATTTTCTTGCAGTTAAGCAGGTGTTAGTCATCCTGATAGAATTACCCTACTTCCCAAGGTGCCGACTCATCTCCTACGGTAACGTGAAGATACAGGGCCATATTGTGATATGAACCTGCCCCATGGGGTCTGGAACCAGAAGTATATGGAGTTAACTAACTGGAGTTTAAATAAAAACTTTAAAAAAGTATGTAGATAGGTAGGGGAGGAAAGACAAATGTAATAAGCCTGAAACTGGTCTGTGAAAATTATTCTAAATATCACTGCATATTTGACAGAAGTTTCCCTAAAATTAAAAATGATTCTAAAAATGTGCATGTCACTATCCGTAATGGGTTATTTTTCCTAAACTGTCTATAAGAAGAAACAAGTGTCCATCATCCATGCTAAAAGGAAGACTGAATGATCTTTCTATTCTTTATATAGAAAACAATTTTTATGGAAGATCCAGCAATTTGTGGCCCAAAATTAGGAAAGCTCTGTTGTTGAGGTGGGTCCTGCAGTTAATTCACAAACAATATTAATTTTTAGAGATTCTTGTAATACCTGACAAATTTTTCTAAAAGTTGCATTTTTTGGCATTTTCTTATTCTAAGTAAAAATTGACTTTTGTAGTTAATTTTGTATTCACCTCCTAAAGTGACTCACAGAATTGTATAAGCTATAGCTGCAGTAGAACCTAGAGGATCCTTGGACTGGGGGCCTGTCCTCAGACTACTCTAGAGTTCAGGTCATTCTGGAGTGAGTAAAGACAGCAGCTTCTTACATGCATAAAAGGAAACTGCCCTAGGAGTTGGATGTCCTCAACATTTACAAGAAATCATCCTTATTTTCAGGGCACCTGGATGGTTCAGTGGGTTAAGCATCTGCCTTTGGCTCAGGTCATGACCTTGGGGCCCTGGTGTCAAGCCCTGTGTCGGGCTCCCTGTTCAGCAAGGAGCCTGCTTCTCCCTCTCCCTCTGCCTCTCCTCCTGCTTGTGCGCTCTCTCTCTATCTCAAATAAGTAGATAAAATCCTAAAAAAAAAGAGAAAAAGAAATCATCCTTATTTTCCCAGATTGGCAAAGCTGGCAACACAGAGCACAGAGCAGTTCCTCTCCAGCCTTTTCTCCAAATCATCAGCCTGAACTCAGTGCTTCTCTCAAGCTCAGGCGAAAAATCGGATACTTGTGGTTGATTGATTGAAAAAGTGATGGACAGTGCATCCACCTATTTTTTACATGCATGCTACTAGACTTGCTGGGTGCAAGCCAGACTGTCAAAGATGTGTGTAGATTCTCATACTGGATTGCTCTTCCTGGATAAGGTTTATATGGTGGCACCAAGGGAAGTATAAGAAACTACCCTACAGAGCTGTATTCTGTATTTACTGTTAGGGATGCTGTTGAGGAAGTTGTCCATTATGCTCCTATTTATAAGGACCCAAGGGAGACATTGCTCTCTGGCTCTCCTGTGCATCAGGGTTGATTTTTATCTTACGGACACTGTAAATCACGTACCTCGTTTTGTCCCTCACATCTCAGGTTCCTAGTGGAAGGATGAGGACTTAGAACACGCATTTTGCATATCAGTATTATCCCTGGCTCCATCTTATGTCAGCTACTTGAATTTTTCCTTTACCCTGATTTTCCTATTTGCCTCTTAGTCATTGTTTTTTTTAATTTATGTTATTAAATGTGTCTACAGCAGTCCCCCTAAAATCAGTCTGCAATGATGCGGGCATAAATAAATAATAATATAAAAGCCACATTAAGTGATTAAAAAATAACAAAACACCTCAAAGCACATTTCCACTCAAGGCATTATTAATGATGTGATATTTCTACACAGGCCTTTTGCCAGAAAGTCAGAACCTCGTTTAGTGAGAAAGGATGCAAGTTTCATTACTGAAACCTTAGACCTTCTCAGCAGAGGGGGGAAAAAAGCAGCCTCATTTTCTTCCCTCTTATTTTTTTCCCTTTTCCTTTTTTTTTTTTTTTTGTGCTATCATTATTGTTCACTTAAGAGTACAAAGTTTCTCAGAAGCTTCTAGTTCTTTCTTATTCAAGTAGGTTTCATCAAATTACACAGGACAAAGATGACAAAGGCCTTACTCTGCAGGGCTTTCTGCTCCTGGGAGAACTGGCCCTGTGCTCTCCTTTCCTTTTCTCCAAGTCAGCATTTGGTGCATTCAAAGGTTTGGGGCTGCTGTTCAGAATGTCTGAAGTAAGAATAAGCCCAGAGAGAGAACAACAGCCATATTTTAAATTTGAAAAGGACCCCTGTTCTTTAAATGGCTGAACTATCTTGTTTAATAGGGTCCAGGAAAGAAAGAAGATGAGAGGGAGGGATTCACTTAACTTAATTGTGATACTAAACTCTAGAGTGAGCTCATAATTTTCAGGCTCAAGAGACACCTAAGCAAGTTAGCTAAGTGTATTTTACCTACCCTGGGGCTGAATCCCCTTATCTTATTCCCCAAACAAAGATTCTTCTGGTAGGTCGACCATTAAGTTATTTCTATATATATATGATATATGTGAATTCTAATAGTCTTTTTTTCATATTTTCATATTTTCTCCAGCCCCAGTTACCACAGCTTCCAGTCAAATGTCTTTTAGATATTTCCAGCTAGGATGTGATCTGGTGATTTTTTAAAAATTACCATTATTGCTAAAATCTTTTGCCTCCTCAATATGTGCAATTTTTAAAAATAATTTTTATTTATTTATTTGACAGAGAGAGACACAGCAAGAGAGGGAACACAAGCAGGGGGAGTGGGAGAGGGAGAAGCAGGTTGCCCACTGAGCGAGGAACCCAATGTGGAGCTCGATCCCAGGACCCCAGGATCATGACCTGAGCCGAAGGCAGATGCTTAATGACTGAGCCACCCAGGTGCCCCACTATGGACAATTTTTAACTGCACATCTAAATTAACTTCCTCTTAATTTATTTTTGACCTGGTACCCACCTGATTTCAACTTCAGGTAGTTATGTCTTGCCTCAGAATTTATGAATCAAGTTTCTATTCTACATCTCCCTGACTGTTAAGGTTCTTATGACCTTGAGATGTCATTCCTTTATTTACTTCCCCCAGGCTCACTCACACTCCATCATACACGTCACCCTCCACCTTATGATTTACTGTCTGTTTTTATGTCCTGTCCGCTGGTCATTCCAGAGGAACACTTCTGATCAATGTTTGCCTTGTAGCCCTATGCAAATCATACTCCCATTTTCATGACAATTTCTGTTCACTCTGTGCCCATGCATGATGGCTCCTCGGCTGCCTTTTCCTGAGCTGCCTTGTAGCTCCTCTGAGGTCACCTCCTATTTTGAATGATAAGGACATGAAATTGAGGACCCCCAACAAATCATCTAAAATAAACAAGCAACTCTCAGCAAAAACATCCATCAGAGAAGAATGACATTTGTAGAGAATAAAAATGATTAAGATTGAGTTTGAATGGCTCTCTACACCTGGTGGGGGGCGTGTGCATATGTGTAGTGAGTAAGACAGTATTTGCTGTCTGGAAAGAAAGAGAGGCAAGACCTGACAATGTAGAGGCTAGCCTGAACCCATAAGGGGAAGAGATATGAGTGATGGTACCAGGGCCCTCTTTACTTGGCCTCTCTACTTGGCACCAAGGATGCTGGCTTTTTCTGAAAATGAGGGAATCCTGGAAAGTCTTTTTACTTGACTCTCCTTACTTCTTAGTAAGTAACAAGGGAACGGACTCCTCTTGCCACCAAGCCATGTCCCAGAGGGGATCCACCTGCCACCCCCCTGATGGTCTTATATCAACCTTTCCCAGTAAAAGCGAATTAAGAGCTCCATGAAGGCTTACTTACAATGAACTGGCAAAACTATCTGTTTTACTTAGAATGCCATTCTGGCTCCATGTTTGACTCATTGGACATGTTCACATGACAACAGCTAAATCAAAATCCTTTCCACTTGGCTTGTCATAAGGCTTTAGGAGCTCTGTGCACCATGTGTAAATCAGGTTTCACCTACGTTCTCCATTTTTTTTTATCCCAGCCCCCATAATCTCAATGTGCCACATTAACAAAAGCATCCAAAAAAGGAGTCCAAGAAAAATATTACACATCATTTAATTGGCAAAGGCCATATTATACAGTCAAAGGAACATTAAACAAAACAACAGCAATTCTTAACATGTGGAGAATTTCTAAGATGGCAGGTACAAAGGTCCAAAGCAATTTGCATGTAGTTTATCTAATCTTAATAGCAACCCTGAAAAAGTGGGTATTGTGGAAATATAGGAAAGTACAGTTCTTGTTCTCCACTCCAGAAGGGAGAAGGCCAGCTGGCTGTTATGTTTGTGAATTTCAGTCTGACTCTCAGGCTCACGGGCCTAAAAACTTGACTATATTGGCTCAGTGAATGTGGAGCCATCTATCAGGAGTAAATCATAAGCCAAGGAGGAATCACCATCAGACAAACCAGATACTCAAACCCACATGCTTAGCATATGTATCAGTCAGGGGCTCAACAGGAGACAGATGGCATGCTGAAATCAGGATAATTGGGAAAGGGTTTAATAAAAGAGTTATTTACAAAAGTGTGGGCAGGAGCAAGGAAGCTATAGAGGATAGCGCAGAACTGGAGCCTAGTAAAAATTGCTCCATTTTTACCTCTAGGCCTGACAAGATTAAGGGACGGATTGATTTCAAAGAGAGTGTTGCAGAGAAGGGATCATCTTCACAGGAGCTGCAATCTTCAGTCCAGGGACTCAGCTTACACAAATCAGCCTACAGGGAGGGACTGTAAGGATCAATGCTCTGAAATTGCCCTCCTTCTCCCTAGTCTCCAGGTAGAGCTTCCCACTGGTGAAGCCCAATAAGAAACCAAAAGGCAAGATTGTTCCTTGAGGCAATCTATACAGATCAAGTTTCTGGAGTAAAGAGCAGGGTAGAGAAGAATGGAGAGTGAATGTTTGGAGACATAGGATATCTGCTCCTTAAGCCAAACTTTGGTCAGAAGCCACTTCATTAATTTGTCATCAATAATTATCATGCCAGGGGCTAGGAATCCTTGGGGTTCCAGTAGTCAGTCCATTGCCCACAGTAGGCAAACGATGGGCAGGCTAGATCCTGAGTAGACATTTGTTGGTGAGCATGGTCTCAGAATAAAGGAAGTCAGGAGAATGGAGTCATTGATGGTGTCTACGTAAAATTGCCCAATATATCCATATACATGCATACAGAGGGGATGACCTCACCCTTGGGACTGGAATACAGAAAGCTAAAAAGTGTCTGGTGTCTGATGCTGCATAACAGACTACCCCCAAACTCAGTAACTTAAAACTATAAATGATTATTTTTCATAATTCTGGAGGTTAGCTGTGGTTCTGCAGCTCTCCTGAGCTGGCAACTTGTTTGGGGCTAGATGGTCTAAGATGGCTTCACTCATATGTATAGGGTTGAGTTGAGTTGAGTTGAGTTGGCTGAATAGCTGAGGCCTCTCTACAGGTGGCTTCTCATCCTCCAGAAGGTTAGCCCAGGCTTATTTACGTGATGGGAGAAGAGCTAGCAGCAGCAAGAGAAGGCAAGTCTCACATTGTAAGCACTATTCAAACCTCTGCTTGTGCCCTATTTGCCAATGACCTGTTGACCAAAGCAAGTCATGTGGATAGACTCAGGTTCAAGGATGGAGAGATAGACTCTACCTCTTGATGGGAGGAGCTTTCAATCTACTGTACCTTTATGTCTCTGTTAGGAGCAGTCTATCCTGTTGGACACAAAATACCCAAAATTTGTTGGCTTACATTCTGTCTCCCTTTCCCAATATTTGAACAATTATGTTTGTCATGTCCCACCATGTTTCTATGGCCAACTGCAGCTCCTATTCTGATTGCATTTGCTACCTGGTCTTATAGCCATTTTGTATTTTTAGGGCTACTGGGCAATGAGTCATGATGTTGATGTTTAAGGTTAGTTCTCAGACACAATTTTATTTTCCTTGCTTTTCAATTTCTCAGGGGGCTTTTAAATTCAGGCCCTACCATTTATAATATGTATTATTATTCCATTTTTCATATGATAGAATTGAGAACACAGACAGCAGAGGTTAGATTTGAACCCAGATCTAACAGGATCCACAGCCTATTCTCCTTCCTTTATACTCTTTTACTTCTCCAAATTTACATAGTTCCTAAACCACAAACTACTACTGAAAAATAAAGGAGCAGCAGCATCATTTTTATTATTACTAGAACTGTCAGTATTATTCAGAGTAAAGTCTGAGTTCACAGTGAGGTAACAAGCAATTTTTCATTCTTCCCTTTTCTCAGGAGCCAGCAATTAACACTTTATAAGACTTACATAAGAATCAGTCTTTATTAGAAGGTTCTGAGTTTAATGGTTTTCCATTCTATTAAATAGCCATTTATTCTTTTAAATTAGCTGTCATTTCAATAAGGAAGCCAGTTGGTTGAGCAACTGGGCTACAAGGTGTACAAATTAAACCATCTGTGGAGCAAGCATGTCTCATGCTCCCATTATACTCCACATCAGGGGCAAGGACAAGCCACCAGGTTGATGAGTCCCTGCCTTCAGAAAAATTGCTGCCCAATTTAGGGCCATCAACTAATATCTAATTATGATGTAGCTAAGTCAATGTCCACCGATATTCAAAGAGACTGCAGTGGTAAGAACTGGGATGTGTACTTCTTTTGTGTGGCATGTAGCACACAACACATGTAATCAGTGTCTGGGGATATTTTCATTGATGAATTGATTAAAAATTGAAAGAAGCAAATGAACAGAGGTTGAAGGAGAATAGTGGCTTTTTCTATAAAATACTATTGGATAAATATTAATAGTTTGGATCAGTCAAGATTTCGGTTTGGCTACAATAATAGGCACCCAAATAAGAATAGCTTATCAAAGGTAGGGGGGTTGTTCTCATTTCAGATAACATTAAATTTAGAGCTAGGAAAAAAAATAAGTGTGGTGGCCTCATGGGTGTCATCAATGCCACTATCTTCTTGGGTTTTCCTGCTGCATCATCTCAAGCACAAGCATTTACAATAGGCATTATCAATTTATCAACATCTCATGACACATACTTTGGAAAAGGCTAATCTAAATGAAACCCTTCACTTTATAGATCCAACAGAATATTTTTAAACAAATATTTATTGAGCAGACACTTTGTGCCAAAAGCTGGCTTTGAAGCTCTGTAAAAGGACAGTTAAGGAAATCAAGACCCAAAGGGGTGACTTCAAATTTGACACATCAAGTAAACAGACTGAGCCAAGGCCAGTGCCTGAGCTCTCCAACTGCCATGTTCTTTGACAAACACGACTAAGTCTCACAAAAAATTCTATAGGGCAGGTGTTAAAATAATTCTCCCTTTTCATATTGGTAAATGTGGCTCAGAGACAAAGAGTAACCAGCCCAAGTTCACCCAACTAACAAAATATTGAACAATAATTCTCTCCTGACCTGTCTGATGTCAGATTCTTTATTCTTTTACTACAGCATTCTATATCTGTATCTGTATATCTATATCTGTATCTGTATTCTATATCTATATCGGCAAAAGATAGAACTGGCTTTGGGTACAAAGCTGATAGGATCTAAGGACTTCAGGATTGGAGTTTAGGGTTAGCTCTTTGTCCTAGAGGGAACTCCTGCAGGGACATGGAAACAAAGGCTTGGACATACCTGATATCAATAAGATGGCCATCTCTGATTGGGGTTACTCTACATTTCAAGCTATACTCTGCCCATTTGAGATCACTGCAGACCCCAGATGTGTTAGTGCCAAACTGTTTCAACACACCTATTGCCAATAGAGAGTCTTCAGTGCATTATTCAGACATCATTGTCTTAAGTCCTGGGCAGGGCTGAATTTGCCATATGTACAGATTACTGGCTTCTGTGCATTTTCTGGCACTCTTTTCATAATTTTTTCTTTCTTTGTTATGTACTATCTTTTCTGTACATGCCCTTTACAACCCACCTACCGCCAAGTACTTTCTAAGGTTTCTTCCTTAGGTAAGTATTTTGGAGTGTTTCCTTTATTTTTTCGATTGTTGGTCTTCCGTGCTGCTTTCCTGGATTATTGTCACGGAGAGACCAAATAGAAGACTGTCAACAGCCTCTCCCATTCTACAATCTATTGCCCTACACTTCCAGAAAAATCCTCTTTAAACCTTAGTTGTGTCCAAAATGCATTCTGTGAATACCTAGTCTGTCATTAATGCCTATCATCAAATGTGTAGATACTCCTAATAGCTTCTCCATGTCCCTTTTCTCTTTATGACTTAATAACAGAACTCTAGTTCTATTCAGGGTAACAAGATGCCTAATGAAAAGACTATATGTGTTTTATTTATTTAGTTATATTTATTTTTAAAGTAACCTCTTTACCCAACATGGGGCTCAAACTCACAGCCCTGAGATCAAGAGTTGCATGCTCTACCGACTGACCCAGCCAGGCGAACTCTGAAAAGACTACATTTGTAAGTTGTTTCTTGAAGATACAGTTGGCCTACCCATCATGGTAAGACAAAAGCAATGGATAGGCCCCTAGAGAAATCTATTAAAAGAGGGCTGACTTAGCTAGGAGGAGTTAGAATGTGGACTTGATGACTAATACTCCATCTGGTAATTCTGAGGGAGATGAAATTCATGCATTGAGGAGCAGAAAGACAGAAGGCACTTGTCTCTGAAAACTTCATGAAGCTGCCATGACAGCTCTAGAAAGGCTACTTCCAGGAGAATTTTCATGCAAGAGAAAAAAAGCCTAAGCCTAAAAGTCTAACATTTTTAGGCATTTCCCAAGTAACATCAATAATCTATTACAGAAAATAAGACATACACATAAAAATGCTACCTGGAAATCCAGTTCCCATTATTTTTTTTTAAAGATTTTATCTGTTTATTTGAGAGAGAGAGAAAGAGCATGAGCAGGGGAGAGGGGCAGAGGGAGAAGGAGACTCCCCACTGAGGAGGGAACCCAATGCAGGACTTGATCCCAGGACCCTGAGATCATGGCATGAAATGAAGGCAGATGCTTAACCAACTGAGCCATCCAAGTACCCCTTAGTTCCCATTATATTAAATGAGAAAAAAATGGGTTAAATGTCAACCAAAAGCAGGTCACCAATTTCTTTTTTTCTAATTTTATTTATTTATTTGACACAGAGAGGGAGATCACAAGTAGGCAAAGAGGCAGGCAGAGAGAGAGGAGGAAACAGGCTCCCCACTGAGCAGAGAGCCCGATGCAGGGCTCCATCCCAGGACCCTGAGATCATGACCTGAGCCGAAGGCAGAGGCTTAACCCACTGAGCCACCCAGGGCCCAGTAGCTCACCAATTTCTTAAAACATAACTAAAACACAGTTAAATACCAACATGTAAGTTACAATAAATTGGGTTGAGTAAAATGTTCAAACTGTTACATTCTGACAGGCAAACAATCAAGGTGGTTAGCAACAAATAGTTGGAATTCCACTTCCAGCCAAAATGGGTAATAGGCACCAGATTACCCACCCAACAAAAACAAACCCAAACTGGACAAAACCCAAGAAACTTTGATTTTTAAGACACTGCATATCATGTGGTGAAAGACAGTGATTCCTGAGAAATGAAAAACAAATGAAATAAGCCCAATGATTAGCCTAGTTTACTGATTTGGAAGAATTCACAGGTTGAAGTGTAGAGAAGGGGAACTGAGGCAGAGCCAGAGGGACTCCCTGAGTTAAGGACATGCCCATGAGAGTCTAGAAAGAAGAATATGGCTAGAGTTTGCAAGACAGAGTACCAGAGAAGAGATAGCTCCACAGAGAGAGAACTTTGGTGATTTGCAGGGAAATCACTCTTGAGTTTTTATCAGAATATTGATCAGTGCCTGCAAGTATGAAAGATCCCAAGACTGGAGAAAGAACTACCCAAAAGGATTATAAGTAATAGTGCCTGGTGCTCACTGTGAGTTGGGAGTAATCCCAGTAGCTAGACTGGAAAACTTCATGATTCATGAAGCATCAGTCAGAGTACACAGAAGGGCTTTACCTCAGAAGTAAGAGATAATCAGTACTAGACAACACTGTTCCAGTCCCACCTAATACATTTAAAAAACAAAACTCAGACTATCTGACATTTAATCAAAAATTACCAGGCTTGCAAAAAAGCAAGAAACCATGACCTATAATGACAAAAATAATCACACAATCAAAACTGACTCAGAATAAGTAAACAGAGTAGAATAAGTAAACAATGATATTAAAACTATTATTATAACTGTCTTTTGGGATGCCTGGGTAGCTCAGTTGGTTAAGCAAGCATCTGCCTTTGGCTCAGGTCATGATCCCAGGGTCCTGAGATCAAGTATGGTGTTGGGCCGCCTGCTCAGTGGGGAGCCTGCTACTCCCTCTGCCTCTGCCCTTTCCCCTGCTTATGCTGTCTCTCTCTCTGATAAATAAATAAATAAATTTAAAAAAATAAAAAAGTTAACTGTCTTTCCTATGTTCAACAAATTAAGTAGAGATATGGAAGGTAAAACAGAAGACCAAATCAAAATTCTAGAAATAAAAACTGCCTTGTCAGAGATGTAAAATACACTGGATAAGATTAATGGCAGATTAGTCCTTGTAGAAGACACTATTCACAAACTCAAAGACATGGCAAAAGGAACTATACAAAATAAAAAACACACAGAAAAAAATTTAAGAAGTAAAAAGAGCACCTATGAGTTGTAAACAACAGCCCGTGTACTAATCTACAGGTAATTGAAGTTCATGAAAGGGAAGTGGGGAAATAAAGAAAATTTGAAAAAATAATGACCTCCAAATCCAAATCTTATGAAAAATATAGGCCCAGAGATTCAAGAAATTTAGCATGCCCCTAGTACGAGAAAGATGAAAGCAACTACTGCCAAGAACATTACAATAAATTTGTAAAAATAATGATAAAGAACAAATCTTAAAAACAGTGAGAAGGGGTGCCTGGGTGGCTCAGTGGGTTAAGCCACTGCCTTCGGCTCGGGTCATGGTCTCAGGGTCCTGGGATTGAGCCCCATGTCGGGCTCTCTGCTTGGCAGAGACCCTGCTTCCCCCTCTGTCTCTGCCTGCCTCTCTGCCTACTTGTGATCTCTCTGTCAAATAAAGAAATAAAATCTTAAAAAAAAAAAAACAGTGAAAAAAATGGGTTACCTACAGAGGAGCAAAAATAAAGATGACAGCAAATTTCTTGTGGGAAACAATCAAGTGAGAAGATAATGAAGTGACATTTTACTAGAAGTAAAAAAGATCAATTTAGAATTCTATACCCAGTGAAAATACGGTTCAAAAATGAAAGAAAAAAAAAACTTTCAGATGCAAACGCTGCGAGAATTTATCACTAATACACATGCACTGTAAAAAATGTTAAAGGAAGTCATTCTGGCAGAAGGTAAATCATACCAGGTGGCAATAGAAATCTATATAAAGAAGGGCTCCTGGCTGGCTCAGTCAGTTGAGCATGTGATTCTAGATCTTGGGGTTGCATGTTCAAGCCCTACATTGGGTGTAGAGAGTACTTAGATAAATAAAACTTAAAAAAAAAACTGGGAGGAGAAAACTCTCTCTCTCAAAAGAAAAAGGAAATCTATATGAAGAAATAAAGAGACCTGGAAATTGTAACTACATGGGTAAATTTACATTTATCTTGTCATTTAATGATTTTTTTAAAAACGGGCTGTTTAAAATAATAACAATGTAATTTGGTGTTTATAACCTATGTAAAAGTTAAATGTATGATGATGATACAGAAGTTCAGAGGCAAGAAATATACTATTGTTAAGTTCTTATACTATATGCGAAGTGATATAATATCATTTTAAGGGAAATGGTGGTAAGTTAAAGTTGTATACTATAAACTCTAAGGCAACCACTAAAATAAGAAAACAAAGAGTTAAGCCAACTCAGGAGAGAAAATGGAATTATAAAAATATTCAATTAATCCAAAATAAGGCAAAAAAGAGGAACTGGAGAACACAGACCAGATAGAACAAATAGAAATCAAATAGCAGGAAAGTAAATTTAAACCGAACTGTACCAATAATCATATTGGTAATCTCAATAATCAATTGGTAATCTCAATGCCCCAATTAAAAGGTAGAGGTATCAGATTTGATTTAAAAAGTAAGATTTGGTACTGCTTCGGCAGCACATATACTAAAATTGGAATGATAACAGAGAAGATTAGCACAGTCCCTGTGCAAGGATGACATGCAAATTCATGAAGCATTCCATATTTTTATGTAATGAGCACTGGGTATCATATAAGACTGATGAATCACAGAATTCTACTATAGAATACTATAATACATTATATGTCAATTATTTGAATTTAAATAAAAATGAATAAATAAATACTAAAAAATAAAAAAGTATGATTTGATGATTTGCTACCTACAAGAAAACACTTCAAATATAAATACACAAACAGCTTTGAAGGATAGAAAAATATATATCATTGTAACACTAATAAAAAGAAAGTTTTAGGGGTCCCTGGGTGGATAGTTGTTAAGCATCTGCCTTTGGTTCAGGTCATGATCACAGGGTCCTGAGATTGAGCCCCCCCCCAAATTAGGCTCCCTGTTCCCCCTCCTTGTGCTCTCTCTCTCTCTGTCAAATAAATAATAAATCTAAAAAAAAGAAGAAAGCTTTAGTGGCAATATTAATATCAGACAAAGTAGATTTCAGAACAAAGAATATTTCCATGGATAAAGAACACCATTTCACAATGATAAAGTATCACTTTATCAAGAGTACATAAAAATCTAAAATATTTATGCACCTAATAACAGAGTTTCAAAATACATGAAACAAAACTGATAGAATGTCAAGAAGAGCTAGATAAATCCACCAATACAGTGAAAGATTTCAGTATCCCTCTCAATAATTGATAGAACAAGTAGACAGAAAATCACTAATAGAAAAAAGCCTAACAACAATGCTAACCAAAGTGACCAAATTGACTTAGATAGAACATGCCACCCAAAGACAATTTTTGTCAAGGGCACATGGAACATTTATGAAGGTGAGCATATGCTGGGCCCTCAAACAGTTCTCTCAAAAATTTAAAGTGTTCAGACCTACAAATGGAATGGAATTAAGTTAGAAATTAATGATAAGAAAACCTCTGGAAAATTCCCAAACATTTGGAAATTAAATAGTCGACTTCTAAAAAACTCATGGGTCAAAGAAGGAATAAAAAGAGAAATCAAAAAAGTATTTTGAACTAGATAAAAATTAAAATGCAACTTTTGTGGGATGTTTCTAGACAATATTTAAAGAAAAATTACTAGAAAAGCAGAAAGGTCTCAAATCAATGACCTCAGTGTTGACCTTAAGAAACTGGAAAAAGAGTGCCTGTTTCAGCAGCACATATACTGAAATTGGAATGCTACAGAGAAGATTAGCATGGCCTCTGTACAGGGATGGCACACAAATTCATGAATTGTTGCATATTTTTAGAGTATGATGCTAAGCAAAATAAGTCAGTTAGAGAAAGACAAATACCACGTGATTTCAGCCAGATGTTACCAGAAGGGAGGTGAGTGGGAAGATGGATGAAATAGGGGATGGGGATTAAGAAGGGCACTTGTGATGAGCACTGGGTGTCCTATGGAAGTGTTGAATCGTTAAATTGTACACCTGAAACTAATATTACATTGTATGCTAACTAACTGGAATTTAAATAAAAACTTGGGGGAAAAAAGAAACAAAAAAATTGGGGAAACTAAAAATAAAAAAGAAAGTTTAGAGCAGAAATAAATGGACTAGACAGGATAAAAACAATAGAAAAAATGATAAAATCATGAATTCGTTCTTGGAGAAAATCAATAACATGATAGAACTCTTGCCAGACTAATCAGCAGAGAGAGAGAGAGAGAGAGAGAGAATGAACACAAATTACCAACATTAGGAATAAAAGATAACATCACTATGGATTCTATGGATGTAAAAAGAATAAAAATGGTGTGCTATAAATCACTTTATGTCAATTAATTTGATAATAGATGAAATGGACAAATTCTTTGAAAGACATATGCTATCAAAGCTCTCTCCAGAAAAAATAATCTGAATAGTTATACATCTATTTTAAAAATTAGATATGTAGGGGCACCTGAGTGGTTCAGATGATTAAACATCTGCCTTTGGCTCTGTTCATGATACGGGGGGCATGAGACAGAGCCCCATGTCAGGCTCCCTGCTCAGCGGGGAGTCTGCTTTTCCTTCTCCCTCTGTCTCTCCCCCCACTTGTGCTCTCTCTCTCAAATAAATACATAAAATCTTAAAAATAAATAAATCTAAAAAATAAAAACTAAATATGTAGTGGGGTGTGGCTCAGTTGGTTGACCATCTGACTCTTGATTTCAGCTCAGGTCATGATCTCAGGGTCATGAGATGGAGTCCTGTGTTGGGCTCCCTGCTCAGTGTGGAGTCTACTTGAGATTCTCTCGCTTGGCATCTGCCCCTTCCCCTGTTCTCTTTCCTTCTCTCTCTCTCTCTCTCAAAACAAACAAACAAACAAACAAACAAATAAGTAGTTAAAAACCTTCTCACAAAGAAATCCTCAGGCCTTGATGGCTTCACTGCAGAATTCCAATATGTTACGAAAAAATAACATCAGTTCTTCACAGCTCTCCTGTAAAATAGTTGACAAAAACAAGCACATGAAAAGATGCTCAACTTCATCAGTCATTAAGGAAGGGCAAATTAAAACTGCAGTGAGATACTACTGCATACTCATTTGAATGGCTCAAATTTAAAAGATAAACCATACCAAGCATTGGCAAGGATTTGGAGGAACTGGAATAGTCATATGCTACTCGTGGGAACATAAAGTGATACAACTGCATTATAAAACATTTGGCAGTTTCTTAAAATGTGAAACATACATCTATTATATATGACCCAGCCATTCCATGCTAAGTAATCACCTAAGAGGAAAAAAAAGTATGCATCCATACAAATACTTGTACAGGCAGTCCACAACTTTTTAAAACATAGCCCTCAGCTGTAAATTATCCAAATATCCATCAGCTGGTGAGGGAATAAATAAATAAATCATGATGTAGTTATTCAATGGGATACCACTCAGTAATAAAATGAAATGAACTATTGATACACACTGTAACATAAATGGCTCTCAGAATAATTATGCTGAGTAAAGAAGCTGGACCAAAAATGAATATATATATTTATGATTCCTTTACATAAAAATCTAGAAAATGCAATTTAATCTAGAATGACGGATAATAAGATCATAAGTTTTCCAGGGAAGGGAGGCTAGAGCTCAGAGGGCAATGGGGGAGCTATTCCAACATGACACAAGAGACCTTTGGAGAGTGATGGAGATGCTTTTTATTTCAGTTGTGACTATGGTCTCATGCATATTTACATATGTCAAAATTATAAATAACAGTCTTTAAATATCTGTAGTTTGTCGTATGTCAATTATACCTCAATAAAGTTGTTAAAAACAGGTAATTGCTTTGGGGGTGTCTGGCTGGCTCAGCTAGTAGAGCATGTGACTCTTGATTACAGAGTTGTGAGTTCAAGGTCCACTTCAGGCGTGGAGCCTACTTAAAAATTAAAAATTTTTTAAGTAATCGGTTTATTTGCGGTTACTTAGCTTTTCTTAGCACTGGTAGCATGCTGGCTTTGCACCCCCTCTTGTCCCTTTTCAAAATGTCTTCTCCACGTATTACGACATTCTACCAATTTTAGTTACTTAAGATTTGTAATGGTATGTTATTTAAGATTTCCCCCACACAGTATTAGGTTTTAAAATGTGGCAATGTTTAAATGTGAAAACAAAGTTTCAAATATAATTTGTACAATAGAAATATATATAAGCTCCAAACTGATGTAGTACAAGGTACCTACATTTGTACCTTGGGTTTGGCAGAAAACAGAGCTTAAGTTTTCTGAAGCTCATTGCTTGTATTTTATTAGGGATACTATTTCAGGAAGCAGGAGAGGAAGAGAGTGGGACAGCTGAAGTACAACAAACATAAAATGGTGCTGTTTAGCCCTCTGTTGTTAAGTGCAACAGAATGCTAGATTTGTGAAACTTGACCCCCTCCCCAAATATCACTATAAAAAGCACTCAAGGACTTCACTGGGGACAGTGTGTGGATAAAGAGGAAGAAATTTATCTACTGGTTCTTGGATCTCATTGGTCAAAGGTTTACTCCATGGGATGTTAGCCAGCCTACACTTCTGGTTTGTGCAGGCCAGGGTGAAGGTGTGGGCCAGAGTACCAAGGAGAGAAGCAGGAGGTTTAGTTGGGAGGGGAGGCACCCTGATTGGGACCAGAGAAAGAAAGGCCTCATCAAACTTCCTGTCACCACAGCAGCTGAAAAGAAAACAAAAATGAAATAGATGAGAGCAAGAAGATCTGAAATAGGCATCAGAAATGTGTAACACACCTATGTTCTATCCTTATGCAGAACTGGGGCGTGTCTAAACTGGTTTTTTGTTCTATGTCCTAGGTGATACATGTAACCTACAGTTCATCCTACTTGACAAACTGTGACCCACTGCTTAGTTTCACAGGAGTATGCTTTTTAATCAGTCTTGCAGCACTCAGCCCTGCTCTACACTAATTTTACCCTGAGCACTTTGATTTTTATTTTTGGCTTAAACAACAGATATTTATTTTTTTCACCGTTCAGAGGCTACAAGTTCGGGAACCAGATGCCATTTGGTCAGACACTTTGATCAACCACTGACTTCTGGGCTTTACCGCCTCCCAGCTGAAATGTGACACCTGGCATCAACCTGGGAATCAGTACTTTTTTAAAGTTTCCAGGTGATTCAAATGCATAGCCATGGTAGAGAACCACCGAATCACTCCAGTCTCCCAGCTGTCCCTTCTGTGTTCTATGCTGGTTACCAACTCTGACTAGTTTTTGTGTCTTCGCTGCATAAAGAAATGTTCTCTTCATTTCTAAATACTATCCACTATCTGAAGTACATTTTAAGTCTTACCTCACCTACCTATCTTTTCCTAACCAGTTTATCCTTTGGGATCTTTCCCATCTTTCTGCATCATCTTTACTAAGCATCCTCCACACCTCTCTTAGCAATCTATAGTGAAATTTTTTTTTTAAATGTCTTTTCAGGGGCACCTGGATGGCTCAGTTGGTTAAACGTCTGGCTTCTGTTTAAGGTCACAATCCCGGGGTCCTGGGATTGAACCCCAAGTCAGGCTCCCCGCTCAGCAGGGAGTCTGCTTCTCCTTCTCCCTCTGCTTCTCCCCCTGCCACTTGTGCTCTCTCTCTTGCTTGCTTTTTCTCTCAATTAAAGAAATAAAATCTTTTAAAAAATTCCTTTCCATACTTAATTGCTTTCCTCTTCCCACTGACCCATGAGCTCCTAGGTTTTAATTTACACATGTTCTTCATGTAAAGGGATTCTTCCCCTGAAATTTCTGTTTGTTCTGTTTATTTTGAAAAAGGTCAGCATGGCAAACAGATTTTAGGGTGACTCCAAAAATCCTCTGTCTTCTTGTGTTTATGTCCTTATATAATCCTCTCCCTTGGAATGTGTGTGAAATCTGTGACTTGCTTCTGATCAATAAATTATGGCAAAGGTGAGGGATGTCATCCCAATGATTATGTTGCAATAAACAAGACTCTATCTTCCTAGCAGTCTCTCTCTCACTGACTCTGAGGAAGCAAGCTTCCGTGAATCCTACAGCCCCAAGGAAATGAATTCTTCCAGTAACCCGAGGGAGCTTAGAGTAAAATTCTTCTGCACTCAGCCCTCTGACTTCTGGCTGATCCTTTGATTTCAACCTCATGAGACCCTGAACAGAATCCCAAACTAAATAATACTATAACTTCTGACCCACAGAAGCTGAGATAACTAATGAATCTTGTTTTAAGCTGCTAATTTCATGGTAATTCATTATACAGTGATAGAAAACTAATATATTTTGGTACAAGTAGTAGGATGTGCTGTAACAAATACCTAGAAATGTGGGAATGGCTTTGCAGCTTAGCAGTAGATAGACTCTGGAAGAATCTGGAGGAACATTCTAGAGAAAGCCAAAATTGCCTCCAGCAGTAGAAGTCTGGAGTTGGAATATGTAATGGGTGAGGGCTCAGATGAAGTGAGGAATATGTTAATGGAAATGGAAGAAAGGAGAATCCTTGTTTTGTAGGAACAGAAGGCTCAGAAAAAGGATCTCCTGCTGTTATGGGCAAAGCACAACTTAGAAGCCATTGAACTTAGTTATTCAGCTAAGGAGATTTGCCAGTGAAGTATTAACAGTGTTGCCTAGTTTATTCTTCTTGCTTGGAGTGAAATGTGAGAGGAGAGAAACAAATTGAGAAGAAAAAAAAAA
>RCUC01042168.1:0-37367 GCA_003697995.1 Taxidea taxus jeffersonii
GGGGGGGGGTCATTCCCTTGTCCTCACAAGTAGTTCAAGCCCCCTTCTAGAAAGACAATTCTATAAATAGCCAATAACTGTTCCCACTGACTGCTGCAACATGTTGGGAGAGTATACAGTGGCAAAGCTTTCCAGTACTCCCAGCAGTTAGGACCATGAGCAGAAAATACCACCTTTAGGCTAACACCATGAAGGTTTTTCCCTTCTTCCCTAGATCTGGGAAAAACATACACAACAGTCCCTGTACCTTTCTCTCTTCTTGGAAGTCATTCGCTTCTCTTGTTTATACCCACCTCCTTTAGTGAAGCAATGTTTCCAAATAATGCTAATGAGAAACAGCTCTCTGAAAGAGCCAAGTTGCGGTCTCCAAAATTCACAGAGGAGGTTCTATCAGAGAGTTTAAAAAAAAAAAAAAAAGTGGGGCACCTTGGTGGCTCAGCAGGTTGAATGTCTGACTCTTGATCAGGGTTGTGGCATCGGGCCCCACATCGGGCTCCAGGCTCAGCCTGCAGTCTGCCTATCCCTTGCTCTATACTCCTGCCCCTGCTCTCTCAAATAAATAAAACGAATGAAAGAAACTAAGAAGAAGGAAGGCAGGCAGGCAGGCAGGCAGGCAGGCAGGCAGGCTAGTTACAGCAACCAGTCAGATTAATCAATTATTCTTCTCATTCATTGAACTTCTATGGCTCTTGTTGGAAATATACTCAAGTATTCAGTGGAGAAAAAGCAAATGAAACATCTCCAATTGATAACAAACTGGACTCATACCAACAATTTTTTTTTAAATATCCTTTCTGTATGAGTTCATTTTGTTTTCTGCAGTGGATGAATATACTACAGTTCCAAAAAAGACATCTATGGAGATGGAAAGATGGAAGGGCCTATAAGGAAGAAAGTACATGCATTTGTGTGTGATTACATGATTTTAATGACTGATTTGAAAGAAAAGGCATATTATGCTTTTCCAGTTAGGTATGTGAGGGCGTGATCACTTTCACCTTGCCATAGAGATTCTAAATGCCTAAGTGAATCACCTTCTTCAAGCCCACTCCAGGCGTAGAGGAATAGAGAAATCCAAAGCCCAAATGCCACACAAGATTACTGTGGTTATACACTGAAATGTATCCCTCTTTAAAGCAGTGACTACCAGGGGCACCTGGGTGGCTCAGTCGGTGAAGCATCTCCCTTTGGCTCAGGTCATGATCCCAGAGTCCTGACATTGCTGGGCTCCATGCTAAGCGGGGAGCCTGCTTCCCCCTCTCCCACTCCCTCTGCTTGTGTTCCCTCTCTTGGTGTCTCTCTGTCAGACAAATTTTAAATATCTTAAAAAAATAAAACAAACCAGTGAATACCAGGACTAACTTCCAAAGCTATTTATGTGACATAGTGTCAACTATATTTACATTACATCATTCACATAAATAACTCTATACACAAAATACTAACGGCAAGTTAGACTTTTTCAAATTGACAAGTTTGCAGCTAAACTGATGAAATAAATGAGTACCTCATTTTACATGCATAAACTAAGGAAAATAATAATCATCCATCAGGGATGTCGTGAAAATTCAGACAGTAAGAAATGTAGAGCACACAGTGGGAGTAGAGCATAATATGGAATAAATTGTGAATTTCATAATTTATAATTTCATAATATGAAATTATATAGAGCATAATAGGAAATAAATGGTCTTCTCCTTGTTTTCAAAGATTGTTCAAACCAGTCCCTGAATCTCTGACGTTGTAATAAAAAAAAAATCTATTACCAAACAGTAGCTCAATAATTTGGAATTTAAGAACCAAGCTGATATGTTTCAAGGAGGATTAGGAAGTATGAGAGTATAACAAATATGTGGGTGAAAGGGAAGATCCCATGCCCAAACCCAAGGACATTGAACCTGGGAGTGCCAAAGGAGGAAAGGTCTGGTTATCAAGTAAAAAGGGAGCAGCAGCAGGGTGGCATGGGAACCCAGTGGGAGGAGAGGTGCAAAAACAAACCGCCTAGATCACCATTTAGCCCAAAGAACATTCTAGAAGTTGAACAACAGAGTGAGTTTGAGCAACTCAGAACTCCAAACCAAAATGACCACTGGGACCAGGTCAGGTAGAAAAAGTCAGCAGCTCTAAGAGTGAATACCTGATAGATACACAATGCATGTTTACAAAATAAACCGAACTGAATCTTGGGCTCACCGTCCCTATATCCTTGACTTAGATACTCCATGGCGTTCACCCTTACTTCCTTTTGGTTAATTACCTGTTACAGTCTAAGAGCACCTGTTATACTAACAGTCTAACATTGCACCTTATCCACACACCTCATAGTTCTCAAAAGTAAAGACAAAAAAACAGATAAAAATATACATCAAAAAGACAGAGAAAATTTTTTTAATAGCAGCGTACATTTTTTCTAAGCACTGCTGGCTTAATATTGCCTCTGAGACGTGATGAAGAAAACCAATAAAGCTTGTCTTTCTCTAACACCTTTACATGAGTGAGGGGTTTTTGTTGCTTCTCCCAGACTGTTTGCTATCAACACCATTTCAAAACACAGAGGGGTACCACATCAGAGAACCCTTATGTCACCACCCCCTGCCTGAGAGAGGAAGGAGTGTGGAAAATAGAAAGAACCTGTCATTCACAGCTTCAAGCAGCTGGAATACCTTTGGAGCTCAAGGTGACCCAGGACGAAACTAACCCACCAAAGCCTTGCTTGATGATGCCTCTTGTTCCTCTGTTTAAGCCAACAGACAAAGCCCTGCATACCAATTCCCCCGCGTATCAGGGTGCCAGAGCAATTTCAACACTGAAACCCAGTCAGCCTAGAGAGTAAGAAACAGCTCATGAGCTCGCTCCTGGCTGTTTGATTACAAGCTCAAGTGCTGCAACTTACAAAGCCTCTACCCTTTTGAAAGCTCAGAGTCCCATAGGCTGCAAGTGCCTTTGTTACCCAGCCTCCTAAAAGCCCTGAGATGGCCTCTTTAACTTCATCAACAGCGGGAGGAAAAGGGTGGGGAATTTTCACCCTGAGGTAGTTGCACCCCACCTCAAACACTCCAGGAGAACTTGAAAAGTGACCTCTGCATACCGGGAATATTCTCGTGGAACGCGCGAGCAGCTTGGTTGTGGACATATTTAAAAACAGTAGGATGTATAAGGCTAGTCCTTATATTAATACTGTGACATTAGCAAGATGAATAACAAAAGCAGAACTCCAAAATGACAGGGCTGGCTGACATTTCAGCAACAATTTTTCAGGAGTCTTTGTCTTTTAGAGCAGTTTCAGGTTCACAGAAAAACTGTGGGAAGGGTAGACTTTCCGTACAAACTCGCAGCCCCTCCCCTTACCCCGCCCATAGTTTCCCCTTTTGTCAACATCTTGCATTAGTTCAGTACTTTTGCTACAATTCATAAGCCAATATTGATACACAATTAACCAAAGTCCTATGGGTTCTGGCAAGTGTAGGAGGACGTGTAACTACCATTATAGTATCATACAGAAATTTTCATGGCTCTCAACATGCCCTGTGTTCACCCCATTAATCCCTCCCACTCCTTCAGCTCCGGGCAACTATTCATCTTAATGTCTCCATAGTTTCCCCTTTCCCGGTATGCCTTGCACGTGGAATAATACAGTATGGAGCCCATGGAATAAGAGTTCACTTCTTGGGGCGCCTGGGTGGCTCAGTGGGTTAAGCCTCTGCCTTCTGCTCAGGTCATGATTTCAGGGTCCTGGGATCGAGCCCCGCATCAGGCTCTCTGCTCCTCGGGGAGCCTGCTTCCCTCTCTCTCTCTCTGCCTACTTCTGATCACTGTCTGTCAAATAAATAAATAAAATCTTTTTTTAAAAAGTTCTCTTCTTTTACTACTAAGTAAAATGCCATTTAATGGATGTACCACAGTTTTAACCATTCACCTACTGCCGGGTATACTGGTCGCTTCCGAGTTGTGCCAGTTATGAATAAAGCTGCTATGAACATCCATAGGCAGGTTATCGTGCACATGTAAGTTTCCGGCTCCTTTGGGTAACTAACAAGGAGTCTGATTACTGAATCTTACATCAAGGGTACATTTCGTTTTGTAACAAATTGCCAAATTGAAATTAAAGTGGTTGTACCATTTCTCATTTACTCCAGCACTGAAGGAGAGTTCCACTTTCTCACCCAACATAGAGTGTGGTCAACATTCCAAATCTCAGCAATTCTAATAGGGGTGTGCTAGTATCTTATTGTTTTAATTTACAACTCCCTGATGTCATATTAAGTTCCACGTCTTTTCATTTGCTTCTTTGTCATGGGCCCACCTTCTTTGGTGAGGTGTCTGAGCAGATCTTTTCCCCCATTTTTTAACTGGGTTGTTCTCTTATTGTTGGGTTTTAAGAGATTTGGGGATATAATAGATGCCGATCCTTTATCAGATATGTGTTTAGAAAGATTTTCTCTCAGTCTGTGCCTCTTTTCATTCTCCTACTATTTTACTTAATATTTTATTTATTTATTTGACAGAGAGACAGCAAGAGAGGGAACACAAGCAGGGGGAGTGGAAGCAGGCCTCCCACGGAGCAGGGAGCCTGACATGGGGCTCATCCCAGGACCCTGGGATCATGACCTGAGCCAAAAGCAGACACTTGACTAAGCCACCAGGCGCTCCCCCAACAACAGTATCTTTAACAGAGCAAAAGTTTTCCACTTTTTTAAAAGATTTTGTTTATTTATTTGACAAAGAGAGAGATCACAAGGAGGCAGAGAGAGAGGGGGAAGCAGGCTCCCCGCTGAGCAGAGAGCCCGAAGTGGGGCTGGATCCCAGGACCCTGAGATCACAACCCAAGCCGAAGGCAGCAGCTTAATCCACTGAACCACCTAGGTGCCCCAAAAGATTTCCATTTTAATGAAGTCTAACTTTTCAGTTGTTTCCTCCATGAATCATGCTTTTGATATTTTATCTAGAACATCATCATAAAACTGAAGGTCACCTAGATGGGCCCCTATGTTATCTTCTAGGCGTTTTCTATTTTTGCATTTTACATTGAAGTCTATAATTCATTTTGAGGGGGTTTTTGGTGAAAGATGTAAAGTCTGTGACTATATTTGTTTTTATTTTTCAGATGTAGATATCCAGTTGTTCAAGCATCATTTATTGAAATGACTATCATTCTGCTCTGAATTGCCTTGACTCATTTCTCAAAGACCAGTGGACTCTATTCATGTGGGTCCATTACTGTACTATTCTGTCCCGTTGATCTATTTGTTCTGTCGTTAATACCACATGGTCTTGAGGACTGAAGCTTTACCATAAGTCTTGAATTGGAGTAGTGTAAATGCTCCAACTTTGTTCTTTTCCATATTGTGCTGGTTATTCCGGGTCTTTTGACATTACATATAAACTTTAGAATTCCGTTATCTGTATCCACAACGTAACTTGCTGGAATTTTGCTGGCGGTTGCCTTGAATCTATAGATCAGTTAGAAAGACTGACCTCTTGACAAGATTGAGTCTACCTATCTATATACATGCATGAAATAGCTCTCCATTTATTTAAATCTTTGATTTTATTCATCCGAATTCTGTAAGTTTTCCACAAATAGACCTCCTCTATAATTTGTTCTGTTTCTTACTAATGATTTAATTTTTGGCACAAATGTAAAAGGAATCCTGTTTGTTTGTTTGTTTTTTAAACAGATTTTATTTATTTATTTGACAGAGAGTTCCCAAGTAGGCAGACAGGCAGGCGGGGATGGGGGGGGGGGGAGCAAGCACCCTGCCAAGCAGAGAGCCCAATACGGGGCTTAATCCCAGGACCCTGAGATCATGACCTGAGCCAAAGGCAGAGGCTTAACGCACTGAGCAACCTAGGCGCCCCGGAATCCTGTTTTATTTTTAAATTTCAATTGTTCATTGCTGGTATATAGGAAAGCAACTGACTTTTGTATTAACTTTTCATCCAGAAACTGTGCTATAACTGCTTTTTACTTTCAGGAGTGTTTTGAAATTTTTACAAAGACAATCAGGTTGTCTGCAAATGAAGACATGTATGTGTATTTATTCCTATTCAATATATATACCTCTTATTTCTTTTTTCTTTCTTCTTTTTTTTTTTACTTCTATAAGTATCCAGGCCTTCCAATACAATGTTGAAAAGAGTGGTAAACAGGGACATCATTGTGTTATTCCTAATTAGATAAAGAAAGCATCTAGTTTCTCACCTTTAAGTACGATGTTAGCTGTAGACATTGTAGATGATCTTTATCACATTACGCTAGTTCTCCTCTATTCCTAGAGTTTGCTGAGAATTTTTACCATAAATGGATGTTGGACTCAGCAACTGATTCTTTCTACATTACAGATATGATAACATGATTTTTCTCCTTTAGCCTACTGATACAATGGATTACATTAATTGTCAGCAACAAGTTTGAAACCTAATGTCCCAAAATACTGCCATACCCATAAAAACACAATATATCATTAGAATGGAATATTAGGCAGATATGAATCAGGTTTTCAAAAATACTTCATAACCCGAGAAAAGGCTAACATAATAAAAATGGAAAGAGCAGGCACATACCCAGAAAACCCTAAATCACAAATAAGATGGCAAAAGAGACAAAAGCATCAGACCCACTTGTTCAGAATTCATCCATTCACAAAGCTGAGCAGAGTACAGCTGAGTAAATGCTGCCTACCAACTTGACCATCATCAGGTTTAGTCAGCCAAGGAGGAAAACATTAATATAAAATTCCAGGAATAAGACATAAACAAATGACTGGAGCTAAGGACTTTTCAGCAACTTGCTTTTTGCTCATGGACCAAATACTAGAACTATCTGCATTATTGAAATAGCATGAGCATGGGGATTTTATTAATTATACTTAAAGACTTCTCTTTTTGGTAATGACCAACATGTTTGTTTGTTCTTTTAAAGACTGGTTTTTCTCAGTACATTTTTAAAGATTTTAAAATTGTTTCCTACCTGCTCAAGTTGAGATTTTAAGAGCCTCATTTTTCACTTGTAATATAAAAGCTTAAAACTTGATTAAGAAAGGAAAAAAGGAAAAAGAATAAGAAAAAAAGGTCAACACGGGTGCCTGGGTGGCTCAGTGAGTTGAGCGTCTGCCTCCGGCTCAGGTCATGATCCCAGGATCCTTCTCCCTCTCCCTCTGCCCCATTCCCTGCCTGTGCTCCCTTTCTCTGTCAAATAAATAAATAAAATCTTTAAAAAAATAAATAAAAATTTAAAAATAAATTTATAAAGATCAACAAATACTAAGCATGCATTCATAAAGGTCTTAAATCATTAATAAAAACTGAAAAGACTGCTGTACGGTCCCTTAGATGTGTATACCATACATTCATACAATGCTCTGTATATCATGTATATATACACATAAACCAAAAAAAAACACAAAATTTTTAAAACATGGCACTTAGACTACAAAAAGGGTAATTGTTTACAGTATAAGAGCTCAAACAAGAAGGAAGAATATCATTTTGCTCAAGCTCAGCTGGGGATATATAGGTGTATTGGGGGACTCAAATATTCAGCTGTTTGGTGAATGTCCATGAATGACCATGAAAGCAAAGAGAGTATTGATTTCAGGGTTACAGTAATTTTTCAGAGGCAGAGAAATTTGCAAATATGAAATCCATGAATAATAATGACCAACTTTATATATATATGTATATAGATATACATATATGTATATATATGATGGTTACATACTGTATAATACTGAAAAGAAATAGATTTAATTGATAATAATGTTCATTCCAGGGGATTTTAATTTGCATTTCTTGTACTTTTCTCTATTTTTCAATTTTTATGTGAAAAGGGATTCACTGCAAACTAAAATGGTGATAAATTTTCTAACCCTAAATGTTAGTGAAAAACGGTTTATTATAAGACTTCCATAAAATTAAAACTATGCCTTTTTAATTATTATATTTAGGAAGAATTATTTTTATTATAAAAAAAGCCTATGACATAGTGTTAAATGAAAAGTATAATCTCTGGGGCACCGGGCTGGCTCAGTACATGGAACACGTGACTCTTGATTTTGAAGTTGTGAGTTCGAGCCCCATGCTGGGAATAGAGATTAGTTAGAAATAAAATCTTTAAAAAGAACAAGTATAATCTCAAACTATATATACAATAAGATCTTATCTCTATGAAGAAACGGTTATAAGGAGATAGGTCAAAAAGTTAGCAATATTTCTCTCTGGTGGGTTGGAATTATGAACAATTGTTACCCTTTTCCCTAAACATTTCAGAGTTTTCTAAACCCTTCAAACAAGTACCATAAAGTCCTCTTACAAAGAGAAAGACGTTTAGTGTGTCTAGCAACTAATTAAAATCCCAGAGATCTAAGTCATTTTTCTAGATTTAAGATGACCTCATAAGTTCAAAATCCCTTCCCAGTGAAGATGTCCAGATTTGCAGACATTTTAGATTTCATGTTCTCTGTGTTTCTGATATTTCCATAATGAACAGGGAGTGCTTCCATGATAAATAAAAAACAAAAAACAAAAAAAGTACTGGGGAGTGTTACTTAGGATGTTAACATTAGGAGTACCTGGGTAGCTCAATAGGTTAAGCATCTCCCTTCGGCTCAGGTCATGATCTCAGGGTCCTGGGATTGAGCCCCGCATCAGGCTCCCTGCTTAGCAGGAGTCTTCTTGTCTTCTTCTCCCTCTCCCTCTGCCCCTCCCACTGCTTGTGTAAATAAATAAAATCTTTTTAAAATGTTAGCATTATGCAGATGTGCATTTAATGTGAACTAATACATACAGCCATTTCAAGGTAACATAAATTGGAGAAAAAAATGATCCCTATCTGTATTTCTATGGAAGACAGCAGGGCAAAGGAAAGAAAAACATATGTGAGTACAGGTCACACTGAAAGAGTAGTAGAAGCTGATGGTAAACATTTGCTTCCCTAGGCTACATGGCCCCAACACGTTAACAGCCTAAGACTCCTCACAAATCCATACTGGTCTGGAAGGTATGTATACATTTTACTGAAGCCCACTATATATTTGGGTCTCCTGAAAAGCTCGTTTGCAAGGTTATTAAGTTACAAAACACATAAAAAAAACTACTGCCTCCAAAGAGATATACAGACATCTGTTAAGGTGAAACTCTTCTTTATCCTTGGGGGGCACACCTTCTTTAAATCTGCATTTGGTCCAACGGGATCATTTCCTCATTAAGCCTCCTCTGCTTAGGCCGTAGAGCCTTTCTTCTGGAGTCCCCACTTACGACTCAAACAGAGAACAGATTAGGAGTTGACTCAGAACCTCCTGAGTTTCTAAAACCTGACAGCAAGAAGCAAATTACGTGATCGATGCAGCCTACCTTCTGCTGTTAGGAGAGCATATGCCACAGAAACATCTCAAAACAATTTTTCAGGTGCAAAAAAGACTGAAAAATCAAATTATTAAGTGAAATAACATCAACGTGTTACTGGGGCTTGTACCCATGGCAGCTGTTGCATATTCTGACAACGTATCTTCACAGGAGCTGTCAAACGTGCTCTTCCTGTCTGTAACATCTCTTGTTTATAAAGAAGTGTGATTATAAAGTAATATGACTATTTTAATCTAATAGACCATACATCCTTTTCCTCATAATGAGCGCCTTTCTATTCAAAGGAGTCACTGGAAGGTGCTACCTATTTCATTGCTCAAAACCTGCTTGAAACACCGTTTAGTAAATACTTTCTGACACAGGAGAAAGGTCATCTCAACATTTTACAGTCTTTCTCTCTTTTCTAACTCCAGATTGATGGCAAGACACTGCCCTGAAACCCATCTGTACATCTCCCCCACATTGTGCGTCCCCTCATAAGATAATGCTTGACCCCCTATTAGGACTATTCTTTTCCTTTTTTTTTTTTTAACGATTTTATTTATTTACTTATTGACAGAGAGAGA
This sequence comes from Taxidea taxus jeffersonii, assembly GCA_003697995.1. Taxonomy (NCBI): domain Eukaryota; kingdom Metazoa; phylum Chordata; class Mammalia; order Carnivora; family Mustelidae; genus Taxidea; species Taxidea taxus. Next base: position 9,930 of record RCUC01042168.1, read on the forward strand.
GAGAGAGAACCAGCAGGGGGAGTGGCAGAGGGAGAGGGGGAAGCAGGCTCCCCAATAAGCAAGGAGCCAGACATGGGACTTGATCCAACGACCCTGGGACCATGACCTGAGCCAAAGGCAGACGCTCAGCTAACTGAGCCACCCAGGCACCCCCCTATTAGGACTATTTTTAAACCGCCAACATAACATGGATAAGGCGTATCAGTATTTTCAGATAGAGAAGTGTCTCAATATACAGTTAAATTTTAAAACTGATGCTTAAAATGGCATATGTGAGATTTATGTTTTTTTCACACATTCTAATTAATCAACAGAGGTGTCTTGAGCACCTACCATGTGCAATAGCCACGAGAAAAAAAAAATCTCTATCATTACAAAGCTTATGGTCTACTGGAGGACACAGACAACAAGCAAATACAAAACACATATATGATATGATGTCAGGTAAGGATAAATGTCATAAAGAAAAATGGAGCCAGGGAAAAGACAGTATCAAGAGAGAGTGCTATTGGAGATACAGGAGTGGGAGCACGCAGATACCACAATGAGGTGAAAGAGCACATCAAGTGAATATCTAAGTGTAGAATATTCCTAAGAGAGGGAAAAACAAGCCCAAATCCCTGAGGCAGAACCATGCCTGTGTTGTTTGAGGAACAGCAAAGGAGTCAGGGGTTAAAATGAAGTGAGCAAAAGGAACACTATCAACAGATGTGACAACATAGAGAGGCAGAAGCCAAGAAGGGACTGCAGGCCATGTCAAGGATGGTGGACTCATTCAAAGTGTGACAGGAAGCCGCTAGATACCTTTGAGTAACGAAATGACAGGATCTGATGAATGTTTAAAAAATGATCGCTCTGGATGTTGAGTGAGGAACAGACTATATACTACCTAGGAGGTTACTGACATTCTCCAGGCAAGAGACGATGAGGATTTGGGGAAGGGTATGGATGTTAAAGATGGGTGAGGACTAATCAGACTGCATGCTTGTTCTGACGATACCACTAACAGACTTGTCTGCAGGTCACAAAACACATTAGTACCTACTGGCACAAAATGTGAACGGTAGGTACCTATAAATTTGAGTTCTAGGTCATCTTCAGTTTGTCATTTGTGCATTTCTAGGCCAGTTGAGGACTTGAACCACTAGTACTAAAAAAGAAAAAAAAAATTTCATTTGGGGATGAGGGGGGGTCCACAATCTAAAACACAGACAGGTAATTAACAAAGGTACATTTGTTAATTACCAAAGGTAATTACCAAAACTACATGACTGAGTTATGCAACAATTTGGTGGCTGAGGTACTTGCTGCCAGAGTCATAGATAGGGCGGGGTGGGGGGGATACTTTGCAGGAGTAGCCACAGGGCAGTCAGACTGATCAGTCCAAGGAAAGTCCAGACTCTTGAAACTATGCATATTTCCTGGCTAGGGTGGCAAGCTGGGGAAGAACGCAACAGTAATCTGAGAAAGGAATCCTAATAAACAGAGGAAACATTCGGGAACCAGGCAACAAATAGCAGGCAGAGGTTAAGTCCTGCAGTGTGGAGAATATCCAGTAGTAGGCAAGATTTCCCAACAAAAGAGTAGCCCAGCTTCAAATGAGCACAGCAGGAGGCAGAGGCCCCAGCAAGCAGGTAGGTGGCAAAACACAATATGGCAGAAACACAAGGAGTCTGTCCTCAGTCAACTTCTGGGAAGCTTACTATGTGTTGTTCGCAGAGCCAAAAATTCCTTGGATGAGCTATGGTTCCAGAATAGGAGAAAATATAATTTTCTTAACCTACCTTAATGGCTCCATGATCTATTCAAAGATCCTTTGATCCTAGGCCACTAAGAGGCCTGCCCCATTTGCAAGGCTAGCTGGAGTCAATCAGAGTCTTCAAGAGAGATGAAAAATGGCAAGAATTCCAGGCCGTCATGTACACAGCGTACGCACCAGCCATCTCTCCTCAGGATGTCATAATACATCAACCCCAGCCTCCATCATCTATTGGCTTGTCCCCTGAAATCCTGATTCTAAGCTCCTTGATAGCAAGGACCTTCCTTATCTTACTCATCGTTAGATACATAGTATATCCAAAGGCACAGTTCATGGTAGGTGTTCCAAAAGTATGTGTGGAAATGAGGGATAAATGAATGAAGCTGATATCAGAAGACATTCTGCATGGTGACATTATGAAGACATCATTCTTACACTACACCCTCGTGTCCTTGTATATACACTGAGCATGCAACTTCTTATCATAAGCCTAAACTTCTCGCTGAAATTCTGACTTGGCGAATAACCTAAAGAAATGCCAATTAAACCAACCAACTGCTTTTTAAGTTTTTCCTACAATTTTATACACATTCCCACTCAACACGTTGAGCCAACCCCATGCCTAGCAGCCTCTCAGGGCCGACCTGAGGCATCAGTGTCCATCTAGAAATATAAGACTGGTTTCTCCTTCCATATGAATAGTGTAGCATTTCTTACCTGAAACAAGTCGCTGAAAACCAAGACAGTGTAATGGGAACTAATGGGCCAGTACTCAAATTCTAGCATTATCTGAAGATGTACTGACAAGAGAGGACATCATGGTGTACTGACAAAAGAGGACATCATCAGAGACCCAAGTCCTAGCCCGAGCTCTATCACTAAATAGCACTCTGACACTGTGCTTATTTCCCAAACTATAAGATTCGTAGAGTCAGGGCTCCCCTGAAATGCCTTTAAGCTTTAAGGTTGTGTGAGGTCCATGAGGATAAGGACCCAGAGCCCAGCAAATCATGGACACTACAAAACCCTTCTTGAATGAAAGAACAAAGGAGCTCGAAATACAAATCAAAACTATAGGGGCACCTGGGTGGCTCAGGTCCTGATCCCAGGGTTCGGGTATGGAGCCCCCCCGCATCGGGCTCCCTGCTGAGCGGGGAGCCTGCTTCTCCCTCTCCCTCTGCCAGCTACTCCCCCTGCTTGTGCTCTCTCTGTCAAATAAATAAATAAGATCTTAAAAAAAAAATTATAGACAACTTGTCTCCCAGCAAAGTAGAAAGGGCCTTAGCAAGTGAAACAAGAGAAAGAGTCTGAACACGTGGAAAACTGAAATGCAAGTCATTGTAGTTGGGACGGAATTTCTATGAGGACTCAAGGGCAATCTATCCAAATTCATTCGCGACACATGACAGCTAGCTCCCTGACCAAAAGGTGTAATGAATTAAGGGGAAAAGTCTTCCCTAAAGCATATGGGACAAACTTCGGGCACGTGACCAAGACAAATGTATCTTGGGTAAAATCGGGCACTTTCTTGGTCATATTTAGTTCACACTTTCAGACCTGGGGGCACCATTAGATCATAAGAGTAATATTTTGGGGCGCCTGGGTGGCTCAGTGGGTTAAAGCCTCTGCCTTCGGCTCGGGTCATGATCCCAGGGTCCTGGGATCCAGACCCGCATTGCGCTCTCTGTTCAGCGGGGAGCCTGCTTCCTCCTCTCTCTCTGCCTGCTTCTCTGCCTACTTGTGATCTCTGTCTGTCAAACAAATAAATAAATTTTTTTTAAAAAATAAGAGTAATATTTTATTTAATCCAATTAAATGTCCTTTCAGATGCCTCTATTTCTGTGGAATATTCTGTTAAAGATTATATTTATTTATTTGAAAGAGAGAGAGAGTTGAGTGGGAGGTGGGGGCAGGAACAGAGGTAGAGGGAGAAGCAGACTCCCCGCTAAGCAGGGAGCCCGAGGCGGGGCTCGATTCCAGCACTCTGAGATCATGACCTGAGCCAAAGGCAGACATTCAACACATTGAGCAACCCAGGTGCCCCATCCTGTGGAATATTTAAGTCCATCTTCACTCTTTTCAGACTTTTGTATAGTCTTTCCAGTTTTCTACAATCCAAGCATTTATTCAGACCTTCCTTTCCTCCTGCCAAACAATTCAGTCAAAAACAAGAAGCATCTCAAGAAATTTTAAAAATAAAAAAATTAAAACAGTTCTGATAACTACAATTCATGGAATACTTACCATGTGCAACTGTGAGCATGTGAAATAGAGCATCGTATTTAACATTCACGATAATCCTGTGAATTCGTTATCGCTCTCACTGTTCTAGAGAGAAGCGAGCTCGAGGAGGTGAAACAACGTGTCCAAGGAAGTCAACTCACAAGCGACAGATCTGGGACATAAATCTCAGCCTCACTGACTGCAACATCCAAGCTCTTAACCCTTACATTATGGTATTTGGTAATGCATTGGTATTGGGCTATTTTTCTTTCATTAAGTATTCATTGAATACTAAGGGCTGGGCACTGGGCTACGTAGGGGAATAAAATGTCAACCAAGAGAGCCAGTAGCTCCCACACAGTACTTAACGCACTAGAGAGAAGACAATGAAACAGGCAGTCACAAGCTGGTGACCTGAGATGGTGAACAGGCTGTAAGCAATCACCGAAAAAACACCTCTGAAATGGAAACTCAACACCACAACTCAGCCATTGGTGGAAGAAACCGACCTCCGTTTTGTACCTGTATCCGTTCCTGTAGGGACTGAGTCACTGAATTAAACGAGTCACACACACACAAATGGATTTTCCTAAGCTATAATTTTCACTGGGTCATAAACACTTGCCGGCCCCTCCAGAGGATATTGAACCCTGATCCTCTTGTGAGACAGTTCCTACAACATACCATTAATGAAATGGAGGCTTTGGTCATGCTTTCATTTAGCAGAATAACGTAATATACGTAATTAGCCCAATAACGCAATCTACGTAACACTCATGAAATATACATGTAAACCTGAACACTTTCATTCTCTAAATAAGGCAACCAAATTTCAGAAATTTAGTGAAAGCGTGGGCAACTTCACAAAGACAAGGGCAGCGTACAGAGATGGTAGTCTTTGGGAATACATAAAGAACCCACTTTTGGGGTGCCTGGGTGGCTCAGTGGGTTAAGCCTCTACCTTTGGCTCAGGTCATGATCTCAGGGTCGTGGGATGGAGCCTAGCAACTGGCTCTCTGCTCAGCAGGGAGCCTGCTTCCCCCCTCTCTCTCTGCCTGCTGCTCTACCTACTTGTGATCTTTCTGTCAAATAAATAAATATTGCTTTTTTTTTTTTGGGGGGGGGGGGGGGGCCTGGGTGACTCAGAAGGTTAAGCCTCTGTCTTTGGCTCAGGTCATGATCTCAGGGTCCTGGGATCGAGCCCCACATCGGGCTCTCTGCTTGGCGGGGAACCTGCTTCCCCCTCTCTCTCTGCCTGCCTCTGTGCCTACTTGTGATCTCTCTCTCTGTGTCAAATAAATAAATAAAATCTTAAAAAATAAAAGAATCCACTTTTATGGGGGAAAAAAATGCCTCTCCAGTTTCACTTAGACATCTCAAATGCCCATTTTCATTCATGTGTATGCAGTTACTTGGCTTCCTTGCCCATGGACCTGAAGAGGCAGAATCTATATTGGAATGGTTAACAATTACAATCGTTACAAAATTACAGTAATGGCTACAGTTCTGGAACACGTAATGTATGTCAGGCATTATACAGTGTGCTTCCTAATCATGATCTTACCGAATTCTCACACTGAAGAATGAACATTGCTGTTTTGCAGATGAGAATGCTGAAACCTGGAAGTGAGATCCCTACCCAGGAATCTAGACCTGAGCCCAAAAAGCTGGAACACTGAACCCAGAATCTTAACCACTAAAGACACTGGCAAGCACTTAGCACGGGGCTTGCCCTTAATAACCTACTGAGGATCATAAACAGCCTAACAGTTACATTTTGTACACAAAGACCACTATACACATTATTAATAAGCAGCTTTAAGACTCAGGAAAAGGCAAATGTCAATTTCTCTAGCCTTTTGCTTTTGGCCCCTCCCTCTGTAAACCTCATCTCACGCTTCCTGGATGGGGCTCTGAGATCCACACTCTTCCCAAGACACTCTTCCTCTAGGATTTTCCACTTTCCAGGGTGATCACTGTGATCTAACCCCACCACCATTTATTTAAGTAAGGCTAATGATCGCTAATGAAACACAAAACTGCTCTCTAGAAGGAAATTTTAAAAATCACAGGGGAAGTGTCACAAAGTACTGGTACAAACATTTCCCTCCCACTAGGTCTTCCTTACAGACCGAGGTTCTTTGCTCTGATGTTATGGACGGCATATGAGGAATCCAATACAACTGTTGGCATTTATGAGAGCCTACATCTGAGGGGAGGGAAGAGGAAAGCACACAGCTTTTATCAGATACAAAAAGGAATCCCTGACAAAGACGAAAGGATCTTTTCAAATGAATGAATCTTTTCTAGCCATCTAAAGAATTCTTGTCATGTATATAGCGTCCCCTACTTTCTTCTCTTCTTCAATCTCAACCACCACTCAGGTCCAACTCCAAAGGCGGTCTCTCACCCACAGCCTTCAGAAAGCCCTCTCTGCTGACTCTTACCCTGTCCACGTCCCTGAATTTGCTGGTAATTCCCAGGGACAGGCTCTGTCTGCGGTAATCAAAGGAAGGAAGGAAAGAGACTGAATTCACAATTCTCTGGCCCCACGTGGCACGCCAGCTGCAGTCTGGGCAGACCTATTACCGAAAAAGCTGCGATATCTGGCACCACCCCAAGAGGGAAGAAGGGGAAACCAGCATTTCCAAAATGCCCTAAGACAAATCTTCGATCCAGTAACTGAAATGGATGCCACGGAAATGCAACCGCATTGACACAACCCTCTGTTGTCTCTGATGACTCAAGCTGAGCAACATACACCTCGAGGGTAGGAGGCGGGAGGGGGAATGAAATCTAACCCACAAAATGTACACGGATTGAAACAGAATAAAAAAGATGGAGCACGGAGAAACGAGAGTTTGTTTCAAAACCTCGAAAAATGTTCTTTATAGTGATTAAGAGTACTACATAATAATGTAGAAACATGGAACACAACGGTAAGGGACAAAATAGGGCATACAGTCATTATGATCACACCTGTAAAACTGCGTTATCCATAAAACTAAAGGGTGTAAGAGTGAATTTGTTCTTACTTAATTTTAAGCTCTTGGGACGCAGTGATTTTTTTTCCCTTTTTTGAATTTATGTAGCATCAGCGTCATGTGTTTATTATTTAAAGGAGGAAAGAGAGCACAATCCCCAAGAAGTACTGAAGGTGCTTGGTAATGTCATCAAGCTCAGAGAAACAGAGTCTAGAAAACCTGAATTTGCTTCTCAATCAGTGTATCAAGAGACTAAATCTATTTTCTTCCTACCAAAACAGCTGCCCTTAAAATACTGAAAGGACATAAGTAAAAAGGACCAAAAAAAAGGTGCAAAGTCCTTGCAAATTATAACTCAATGAACAAAGTATATGGGACTGGAAGTGCACCACTGAACTAGGAGAAATGACTGACAGGTAGATTTAATTATTTGCCAGCTCACCTCCTACCCTGTCCCAGAACTCCAGCTGGGGTGTCTCCTGCCCCTAGGCAGTGTTGCTCTCCCTTTTTGAACCATGCCTCTGGAACTTGCTTAGGCTCCAACATGAACTTGCCACTTGCCACAGGGCAATGCTTTTATAAGTTCCAAAAGCAATGAATGGAATTTTTTTTTAATGTAGTCATCACCACAACCCCACCTTCTTTCTCCAAATTCATGAAGGTTCCAGCTCAGCGCAGGGCACAGTGGAAAGAGCAGCTCAGTATCTATGTTCTCTTTACTTCCCACTAGGTTCTATGTAGTAACTCAGGTCCGGGCCGGGGCCAAGAGATTAATGGTTGACTGGGCTTATTTCTGGTCAAGGCCCCTCACAGGCCTGAGAAATGCCCTTGAGACTGCAATTTCCTTGTGGTTTTTCCTACAGGAAAGATCACAAGTTAGCAATTATACTTCGCTATTGTAACAAACTACAGTAAGTGCACCAAGTCATAAATTCAGAGCAACATTTCAAGAAATGTAAATGTGTGATCAAGACCTTGAGGCATACCACTCTGATGTTAGTAAAACAATTAGTCCTAAGTCTTAGGCATTTGAAATTCATTTGCTATATCTGTGAGCCTCAGCAACCACACCTGTAGGAATGTTCTCACCGGCCCCAAAAGAAGGACGTGTAACCAGACGACCTGAAGACCCTTACTAGCCTGAACACATAAAATGCAGCGCAACTAGGTTGGAAAATAGTTCTCGTTCACCTGGATGCCTGGGGTGCTCCTCTATTATTCTCCAGCCATCTACCTTACCCCCTTCAGGTCTTCTTCCAAACTGCTCTGAAGTTGTTTTGCGAAAGCAGACCTGATTCTGTCTCTTCCCTATGGAAAAGCCCCAATGGCTAGCAACAACCAGATACATTTGAATAAAATAAAATCCAAACTCCGCAGCTCAGCAACCATACGTCCCCGGTATGAATGTTAATGGGCTTCATTCTCAGGTCTGAAAAATGCAGGACTGTTGTTTCCGAACACAGCCGAATCACTATTTTGAGAGCACATTCCACCAGAAAGCAAAAAAAAAAAAGCAATTTACCAGTTTCATTAAAGTTCAATTCCTTATGGATTTTCTCAGTCATTTTAGGTTGAAACACAATGCAAGATTTTCCATATCTCTCTTTTCCCCACTTTGTTCTAGCATTGATCTTATTGCCAGGAGCTTACTTGTCTCTGCAACAGGGGAGCCACAGGGGGAGCGAAGTAGCTGGTACCCAACCATCCTCTCCCAAACACTTGCTAGATCATCCCAATGGGAGTTCTCGAATGTCATCCCCCTCTACGCTAGAATCTGCTAACTTAGACATCTTCCCTTCTGGCCTCAGGGCTTGTACCTCATGCTTCTTTCCACCCTGGTGTCCTCTCACAATGATTGACAGGCCCCTCCAGGTCTGCGGGCTCTCAGTGGCTCGCAGGAAAACTTCTGGCTTCTTCTCACCCCAGGTCCTATTTTAAAAACATTGCCAAGCAATTTAAACCATTACCCTGGCGTATGGCTCCCCAGGAGGAGAGAAGGGGTGAGAGAAAAGACCATGCCTTTTGCATTCCCTGATACATTCTTTTGGAGGCACCTGGGTGGCTCAGTTGGCTACGTGTCTGTTTTCGGCTCAGGCCATGATCCCAGGGTCCTGGGATGGAGTCCCACATCGGGCTCCCTGCTCAGCCTGCGTCTCCCTCTCTAGTTTCTCTCTTTCTTAAATAATGAAATAAAATCTTGAAAAAATAAAATAAAAATGGTTGCTGAAATGAATACAAGTTGCTTCACAACTGGTTTACTCGAATCCTTCTGGTTTCTTCTACACACTTTTTCACAAGGAAACATGCAGCAAACACAGGGTGCTATGGAATTATGTACTAAGGAACACTAGGTTAATATGAATTTATCAGGACAGATCTCTACGCAGAAATAATGTTTAAGTCCTGGGACTAGGACACAAGGTGGTAACCCCCATCTCTCCCATCTCCCTTCCAAACAAATGCACATAACGGTTAATTCATCAGTAATCATGAGCAATTCACAGCAGTGTTTGTAAAATGCCTTTAAAGTCGGGGCACCTGGCTAGCTCAGTCAGTAGAGCGTGCGACTCTTGACCTTGGGGGGTTGCAAGTTCCAGGCCACATTGGATGTAGACATCCCTTAAAAGTAAAATCTTTTTTTAAAAAATCAACAAATAAATAAAAATAAAATCTATTAAAAAATTAAAATGTCTTTAAAGTCCTAGGAGACTTCAGAAATACCTGAGGGGCAGATGTGAGAAATGAGGACGAGGAGTGTAGGGTCCTGGTAGGCAGAATAATGGCCCCTCAAGATGTCTGAGTCTAAGTTCTCAGAACCTTTAAATATGTTTCCTGACATGGCAAAGAGGAAATCGCAGCTCACCAGGAGAGCCCAACTGGACGACATGAGTCCTTGAACAGGTAGAACCCTCCCCAGCCATGGCCAGAGAGAGAAGGGGCAACATCACAGGGGAGATGGGATGTTGCTGGCTTTGGAGATCACACAAGGGGGCCACGAACCAAGAAGGTGGGCAGCCTGTGGAATCTGGAAAAGACCAGGAAAGACAGTCTCCCTTAGAGCCTCCAGAAAGAAACACCTTGATTTTGGTTCAGTGCCTTCCAGAGCTGTTAAGATGACAAATGTGTATTGTTTTAAGCCACAAAGCATGTGAACTTTTGCTATGGCAGATGTAGAAAACTACCATAGTTCCTCCATTATCCTTTCAAGTGCTCCAAATAGAAGAGCTCTGCACTGACCCATGATCCCTACTGGGACTCTGGAGGAAAGTTCATCTGGGGGCAGGGTTCCAAGAGGACGAACCTCACTCCCTCAAACATGTCTCGGTGACGTTCCTATTGTTGTTACCTCCATCCCAGAATCCCCTTCCCCCAGACCCTTCACCTTCACCCAGCACGATTTTAGTGACCCTCCAAGGATGCCACCCAGTTCTGGGTCTCTGATGTCCTATCCCTACCCCACTCCTGGCAAAATCAATTGCTCCTTCTTCTCACTTTCTATTATGTTCCATACATGCTTTGCTGACTGCAATTACAAACTGGGCAAGGACCAGCTCTCACCTAAGGCTCATTTAACTAAGTATCCACTGGAGTGCTGGGCTCATAGCAGATACTCTTCGCTGACCACCTCATCTAAGCAAGCTTCGGCTGACTGCATTTTCTTTTTTTAAAGATTTATTTATTTGATAGAGAGAGAGAGAGCACAGCGGGAAAGGGGAACAGGGGGAGTGGCAGGCAAAGGTAGAGGGAGAAGCAGGCTTCCCAGTGAGCAGGGAGCTCGATCCAGGACTCCAGCCCAGGACCCCTAAATCATGACCCGAGCCAAAAGCAGACACTGAACCGACTGAGCCACCCAGGCGCCCCAGATTCCTATATTTTCAATGACGCTCCATGTGTATTTCCTTCACAACACCTACAACTGATCATTTTCTATATGTACTGTCTATTTCCCCCACTACATGTCTACCATGGTATCTGTGACATCTGGCCCGATATGCAGGGAACAAATCCATTGCTGAATGTGTGTTTAACATAGTTTGCATCTGAAAGAAAGAGACCCATTGGCAAGATGACCCCAACGCATAGCTGATGGGAACTATGGAACAAAGCCTGCCGCAATGGAGCCCAAAGACTGCGTCTGGCCACCCTCTCTCTGGCTCATGGGACCCAACCTCAGTCCCACTAACAGGAAGAGCCAGACTTCCTCTTCCTGAAGCAGCTCCTCCCTCCCAAGAGAGCAACTAAACAGAGTCCTGGCACAGAGCTCGGGAAGGTTGCCAACTTCAACAAAACTTGTCGCCATGTATTGCAGACAGTTACTGGTGAGTAATGAGGAGCCCTTCTGTGCATCTTAAGTGACCACATGCGCAGCATCTCTATCGAGACTGATGACGCTGTTTTCCCAAACTCATCAAAGAAGACTTTTTTACCGATTTCAATGCTAAAGGCAGTAGGCTGAGAGGAAATACCTATATTGCATGTTGGGTGCCTCTCAGTAAGTATGTAGGTCTTCGGTAACTAAATGGGCTGCTTCAGATGGAAGTGTTCAGAGGTAGTAATTAGGAAATCCTACTCAAATGTGCTCCCTTTGAAGCCGCCTCCAAATGCAAACACCTAAGGGGAAAAAGTGTTTTAGGTAGATAACTGTTCTGAGTTTGTTTGTTTTTCCTACACCAAGGACAGTCTTACTGGCAAGGTAAATAGCAATGACTATAGTGGGATTTAAGGGACCTCAGGAAAGTGGGTCCTCAAAAATCCTCCACACACTGTTGGTAGTGCCTGCAAGTCCCCCCTCATTTAGCAATAATTGTCCCTAGAGGCCAGCCACGCATCCCCCTTTTTAATCAAAATTCAAAAATGTAGAAAAGGAAGCTCTAATCCCTAACTAACCACAAAAAAGGTGGTAAGAGTCTTGGTTTGGGACAGGTTTCATATGGAAAAAGGAAAAGGAAATCTAAGAATCCGAAATGTGGGAAAGCTTTTGTAGGTTGCGGGGTTGGGGAACCAAGAGTTCAAGCAGGTGCCCAACATCAAAAGAAGAGAGGCAAGAGAAGCTAACGCCCGAGCGGCCAAGTGAGAGCACCTACACTGCGCAGTCGCAAGCTCCCCCCGGAAGCAGCCAAGCTCCCCCCGGAAGCAGCCAGGCTTGCGCATTTCCTGTCACGCACAGCCCTGTAGCAGTCAAGGTCTTCTCAGGGCAAAGGCAAAGAAAGCTCTTCCTGAAACGAATGTCTCCTACTGGACAGTGCCTAGGCCAAGGCCAGCACTCAGCAAGACTAAAAAGTTGATCATATTTCCTCTCCTTTCCCTAGCAGCCCATCTCTGCGCTCTCCACTCTAAGAAGTGTTTTTTTTTCCCCTTCTAAATTGAACTTTTTTTTTTTTTTAAGATTTTATTTATTTATTTGACAGAGAGAAACACAACGAGAAGAGGGAACACAGGCATGGGGAGTGGAAGAGGGGAAAGCCAGCTCCCCACCGAGCAGGGAGCCCGATACAGGGCTCGATCCCAGGACCCCGGGATCATGACCTGGGCCGAAGGCAGACGCTTAAGGACTGAGCCACCCAGGTGCCCCTGGCAGGACAGTTTTCTAATGTGATCTAACAATGCCTAAGGTATAATCTTGTCACAATGACGGACTTGAATCTAAGCTAGCCTTCCCAATCAATTCTCATGTTACAAGAAATAAACGGTATAGAGAAAGGAACAAATCAGCTCCTGAAAGAAACCTACAAAAATACAGACTCAGTCTGCAACAAGTTCTTCTAATGGAAAAAAGGAACCGTTTTAGGTGAAAAGACACTTACTATATGACAATCATAGGTCCTCAATCTCAGTTTGAATACAAAGGCAGGAAAGCACATTTGGGGGACCACTGAGGAAATCTGCATAAATGTTGGGTGTTAAGTAACATTTATTTTTCTAGGCGCGCTATTAATTTGCTTCTGAAGGAAAAGCATTCTTATTTTTCAGAGACGGCTACCAAAATATTTATGGTTAGAATGTCACTGTATCTGCAATGTACTTCATCACATAACAAAATCCTGAAATTATGCCATACCGATTATTGGTTATTCTGTCTGTGCTTAAGGACAATGAAACTGGTTTAAAAAAAAACTCACCAGGTATTTCTACCATAGTTAAGGAATAACAACTTGAGCTTTGCTATGCAAACAGTCCTTGACATACTCCTAAAATACACGGAATGAATTAAGGGTAGGATAATGGTTTCCAGTTCATTTACAAGAGATATTCTGCCATTTGCATTTCGCTGCAGAAGTTTCTATCTAAGGAAAAATAGGACATTCTATTGATCTAATAGCAACATAACTAGACCAATGGTGTGTTGAGCTATACTGACAATCAATGCAATTGAAAGGGCAGAATATTAAAAGTCAAGGTCCATCAACAACTATTTAAAGGACGATTCCCCTGAAAACAAAAAGGAAAGAGAAGATTGACAGTCAACGCTACCAGTATACAGAGGTTCAACCAGAAATGAAGCTGAATGGCATCATGGGTCACAAGCTCTGGAGCCTACCAGCCTATGGCTGAATCCCAGTTCAACACCTGTCAGCTGAAAAATAATTAAGCGTACTGGCCCCATAGCCTCCTTGTGCGGATTAAAGGTGACGATTATCATAAGTAGAGTATGTGGTACACAGCACTCAATACAAGAAGGCTTTCTTTCTTTACAGCAATGGCTTTTAATCACCGGTTCATTGAAGGGCTTTGGGGTGTTCCCGTCCCCCACAGGACTGAGTGCTAAATTTTGTGAACTCTCATCTTCTCAAAAGAAAAGTCCTTCGTTTTTAGCAGATTCTAAGAGCTACACAACCACCTCCAAAGTTTAAGGCTCACTGCGTGAGAGGCATTTGTCAGAATTCCAGATATGTGGCATGACTATACGGACTGTGGCAACTGCCACCAATTATGTGTGTCCTGTCAAAATGTTACGCTCCCCTCTTCTAATAACATGTAGTTTTGCTGAGCATCTGTACCCATGAGGAAGAAAAAGGGATTGTACACAAAGGGCAGCGACATCTTTTTTTCCTGTCTAATCCTCACTGGCTCCGAAGAGGGCAGCCCTGATTTATGCCTTATTATAACATTTGGAAAGGTCAGCTTATGTAATAAAGGTACTGTGGCCTCGCTACATCATTAGAGAGCCCACCTTCAGCCAGGAAAATGGCACACTACTTCGACGGGATTGACGCCATTACCCAGAAGGCTTTGACGCGCTGGAAATCTGATGAAAATTTTCAAGCCCATTGGCAATGATTTTCCAGCACACTTTTAAGCTGGCCATGCTTCTGCAGCAGTGCACCTAAAATCTGCTACAGACAAATCCCTGCAGAGCCTGAAAATTTGTCAGAAGGCAGACATGTCTGTAATCAACGATTAATCCTATTGACCATGATTAACGCTTCCATACTCCAGCCTCTCAGCGCCAAATGCTATGTCATGATTCCACATGTCACCACGCATCTCTCACAGGATTACACCGTCTTTCAAATCTCCTTTCGGAGGAGCTGGAAGATTGTGACACATAGGTCATATCCATTTTAGAGATGTTACATTTCTCACTTCAGACAGAGCCTTTTCATCTCTGATGTGATTCTACTTTATATTTGCAATGGCCTGGTTTCAATGCAATTCCCATGGTGGCGCAAGCATAGGAACTTGGTTGTCGGATGGTTTGTCCTTATGGGACATGAACAGAACATCAAAAACAATGCATCTCTGGGCATGCTCGGGGTGTGACCTCGGACAAGTCACCTGTACCGTTGACAAGACTTATTGCGTACCTACAGAGTTCCAATCACCGTGCTAAGCTCGGGAGATGCGTACTAAAAACGCTCTTCCTGCCCCCAAAGAGCTTACAGTATAGAGAGGAGACCGACAAGTAAACGGGGAATTTCAGTACAGTGTAATAGAGGATAATTACAATGGAAGTGGTCATAGAATACTGTAGGAACAGGGAAGGCATCTTAAAAGAGCAGGCATCTGGGGCACCTGGATAGCTCAGTCGGTTAAGCATCCAGCTCTTGATTTTAGCTCAGGTCATGGGCTCAGCTCATGATCTCAGGGTCCGGAGATGGAGCCCCAACGTCAGGCTCTGCACTGAGAATTGAGCCTACTTGAGATTCTCTCTTGCCCTCTGCCTCCCCCGTCCCCACTCATGCTTGCTCACTCTCTCTCAAACAAATGTTTTTTTAAGAAAAGAGCTGGCATCTAAACTAGGAGTTACCTAGGCGTATGTGTGTGCGCTGGAGTGTTTCAAAGGGAACAGCACGTACAAAGGCTCAAAAGTAAGAGAGAGCATGATAACGTTCACAGAACAGCAGGAGTTTCATGCTGGTCTGCGGAGATTGAGAGAGAAATTGCAAGAGCTGGGGCTGAAAATAAAAGTCAGATCATGGAGGGCCTGGGGAAGTCATATAAGATGTTTAGACCAACCAGAAGGCATGAAGAGACATCAAAGTGTTGTGAGCCATTGCAATATGATAGGAATTATATTTAAGGAAGATTACAACAGGTACAGTGTAGAATATAGATTGAATGAAGGCAATGCTGAAGGTAGGAGACCAATTTAAAGTCCACTGCTTTTATCTAGGTGAGAGATGATGATGGTCAGACTGGACTCTCCGAAATGACAGTGGAGGCTCCCGTACACAACCCCGGAACACCTTCAAAACCAAGGCGCTCACTGCCGGAGTTGCCAGAAAAACTGGTTGTTGGAGGCTCACAACTGAATCCCTCTCCAGAAACTGCCCTCAGCCACAGGGAGCCTACCTGCCCGATGTTACAGCTCCTTCCAATGGGCAGCCCACATGCACCAACTGAACGACAGCTCTGAAGAACACCTGAGTTTGTGAGCTGCCAACAGACGATGTGAAGGCTTTTCTTTGGACAGCATCGTGGCTGGGTTGCTCCATCTCCCTGATCCTGCATCACTCATGTCCTTATGCATTTGTTCCTGACGGTGTTCCCCAATACATTTCCTGTCTGTTTCCAAAGGACCAGATCTAAGGCAGAACCTCAGTAGTTCGCACCTGTAAAAGGAGAGGGTGAATTCGTTCCTTGCTGAACACACTTCCTGTCCATTCTACCACCTCACAGTCTTTGGAATTTTTTTGACAGTTCTTACAGATGTTTCAAAATACCAGGAAATGGATACACCAGACGCTTAATTTTTACAACCGCAGCAGGACTCATCACAATAATTAGAAATGTTTTGCAAATGGACCACCCACAAATCTTGCACCCAGTCGGGGTTTCTATTGTCTACTTATATAAATATAAAATTCTTTATGGCCTCCCTGCCAAAGCTTGCTTCTTATAAAAAATACTGCTGCTCCCCACAGACCAACATGCAACAGTACCTTATCTTTTGCTGAGAGCAGAACTAAAAGCAATAAGTCTAGCACTTTTCTAAACGCACAGCCAAGCTGAATGTGTGATTAATATATCAAGCTGAATATTGCTGCAATGCCTCTCTCCTCCCCCTTCAAAAAAAGTTCCTCAGCAAAACAGAATTCTTTTGTGAGCTATTATAGCTATACCTCACTGCTTTCAATGGTGAGCCATTCATAAACTCTACATCATGTGATTCTGACCATCTCAGAACCACGGTTTCTTATGGACTTTCCATGATTTATGAAGGCCATATTCCTGTGAAGAAGTTTTTAAGATTTTATTTATTTTTATTTATTTGTCAGAGAGACAGAGAGCACAAGTAGGGGAAACAGCAGGCAAGGGGAGAAGCAGGCTCCCCAGTGAGCTGGGAGCCCTATGCAGGACTCCATCCCAGGACCCTGAGGTCATAACCTGAGTGGAAGGCAGATGCCCAACCAACCGAGCCACCCAGGCATCCCCCAGTGGAGAACTTTTTAAAATCATGAATTTACAAAGTGTGATTCCAATCTTAGAATCTGACAGCTACAAGAAAATTAAGAAAATGAGACCAGGAGTTTTTAGCCTAAGGTCTCTGGAACCCTGGATGGGCTTCCAAAGATCTACAGAATGCTAAGGTTGTGTACCGAGTTTGTGGAGTGTTGCGAAAATTGTTAATAGAGTATATAAGCTGATACACACGGGACTCTCTGGTCCTGGAAAATTAAGACTCATTGTTGATATCAATGGTCTTGCTTCATGCTTAAGGTTTAGAGCAATTCCATGACTTAACCAGGGTCAACAAGTTTAATATTAGAGCCCAGGATGGCTTCATTTCAGTCCGGTGAGCTTTCTGTTACACTGGGCCAGGAAGACATTTCAAGCCAAGGCATCATTCGGAGTACATTATAACTTCTTCCCTATCACACAAACACATCCCTACTGCCAAGGGAATGCTTCCTCAAAGGAAACCAAAGCCTTCTGGCAGGCTCAGTAACTTTTACAACTTTTAACTTTTACCTTCTATTTATCTAGCATTTTATGATTTTCAAAGCACTTTCCTATCTACGATTACATTGAAGTTGAGCCTCAAAACCCTTTCAAGATGGGAAACTAGCAGTTAAAAAGCATAGGCTCTGGAATAAAGCTGCCTGGGAAACATACCTCTCCTATTCCCAGCCAGGTCACCCTGAGCAAGCCACCTACCTCTTTGTGCCCAGGGTGCCTCATATGTGAAATGGAAACATTTAATAAATATTAGCTAGGACCATTGTCTCTATTTTAGAATTACCGATAAGGGGTTTGAGAAGAAGTTCATGTAACTTCCTGAAAAGTGCCCTACAATTAGTGGATCTAGGACTCAAAAACAAGGTCCATTAACTCCAAGTCAAAAAACTTTTTAATGTACAACACACAGAACTCTGAAAACAAAACAACCAGGAAGCAATCAACCTCCCAATGACTGAAACAGCCTCTCATTTATATCCAGGGATCGTCTAGATACCGTCACTGGGTACCCAACTATGAAATTCCAAATCTGTTCTGAGAATCACCTCTTACTTCCTGTTTTTAAATGCATAGAAATTCAAATCAAATAACTGACTAGGTTATGTCTAAGCTGTTTTTGAAGCCACATGAGACATAGCCCTTGAGAATCGCTGAATTCAGAAGACATGTTGCACATGGTCAATTCTTACGGGAATTTTTCTCTAATGAAATGTAATGCCATATTAAATACCCCAGCAAACCTAAAGGCACAGGACCTTAGAAATGCTATTCATAAGCTCTGGCTGGTCCAGGTTTTATCCCACAATGATCATCAAAGCCTGTGTTCATGGTGTGTTTCATTAAGCAAGGCCCCAGATAACACCCAGCCAAGGGCCAGAGTGGTATATTCCTGGCATAAAAAGACAAGAAGACCTCACTCACCACTCACCAAATTGTGCAGTGACCACTCTGACTGCACGAAGTAGGAGCTCCCCAAAGCACTTGGAGTGAAGAAGCCTTTAATTGGGTTTTTCAGGGGCACCTGGGTGGCTCAGTGGGTTAAAGCCTCTGCCTTCAGCTCAGATCATGATCCCAGGGTCCAGGGATTGAGCCCCCACATCAGGCTCTCTGCTAAGCAGAGAGTGGAAGCCTGCTTCCCTTCTTCTCTCTCTGCCTGTCTCTCCGCCCAATTGTGATCTCTGTCTGTCAAATAAATAAATAAAATATTTTTTTTAAATGGGTTTTTCAATTACTATAAAACACATCATGAGGCACCTGGGTGGCTTGATCGGTTAAGAGTCCGACTCTTGATTTTGACTCAGGTCGCGATGTCAGGTCCTGGGACTGAGGCCCACATCAGGCTCTACACTCAACAAGGAGCCTGCTTGAGATTCTATCTCCCTCTCCCTCTGCCCTTCCCCCTGCTTGCTTACTCTCTCTCAAATAAATACATCTTTGAAACACACACACGCATGGGGACGCCTGGGTGGTTCAGTGAGTTAAAGCCTCTGCCTTCAGCTCAGGGTCGTGGGATTGAGCCCCGCATCAGGCTCTCTGCTCAGCGGGGAGCCTGCTTACCCCCACCCCTCTCTGCCTACTTGTGATCTCTGTCAAATAAATAAATAAATAATCTTTAAAAAAAAAATAAAACACAAACATGCATGTACATTATAATCTTCTTTACCTAAGCACATTTACATGTTACTAAGTGGACTGCGTTGTGTGAAAAGTATCCCCTTTTAACATGTGCATCCTTGGGCACAGGGGGCATGGTCTTTGGTGACAGACTGGCAGGCAAATTAGAACACACAAAACTAGGAGAGGTGCTACAAGTCTTTTCTTTAAACAAACTCACCCATTCTCTTGTCTTGCAACCGTCCATTTGTAATTTGTTTTTACAGGTCACCTACTCTTGGTTTCGGTCATTGAGGCCCCATATAAGGTGACAAGAAGGGTGGCATTATAAATGGCAGAAGACTTATTTAAAAAAAAAAAAACGTTCATCTACCTCGCCCCTGTAAAACCATCCTTTTGTCCAGTGTCATGGAAACATGACATTATCTTTGAATTGGTATCTATGAATTGCTTTCACTCGTGGCTTTGACTTTCCTATAACAGAGTACTCTGAGTGATGTTATTTAAGCAGACCTGAGTCTGGTCCTGACTCTCTTTCTGTTTAAGCTCAAATTAACATAATCCAATGTGTTTATCATAAATCTGCTGTAGAAGCTGTCCAGGACAGCAGGATGCTGGCCAGGGGGTTGCCCAGAACCCGGACATATCCATGAGTTAGGTTTACGTGACCTCCTACCTGCAGAGTCAGCTGCCACCCACAGTTCAAGTCCAGGCTTAGGTCAAGGCGAAACGGCATTGAAGTGTGATGGCAAGAACACCAAGTAGCACTGAATGGGGTCAGATGCGACCTACGCTGGTGGTGAGCACAGTGTAAGGTATCAACTGGTCAGATCACCACATTGTGTGCCTCAAACTCACGTAACACTGTGTGTCAACTCTACTCAAAAACAATTTAAAAGGGGCACTTGGGTGGCTCAGTGGGTTAAAGCCTCTGCCTTCGGCTCAGGTCATGATCTCAGCGTCCTGGGATCGAGCCCTGCATCAGGTTCTCTGCTCAGTAAGGAGCCTGTTCCTCCTCTCTCTCTGCCTGCTTCTCTGCCTACTTGTGATCTCTGTCAAACAAATAAAATCTTTAAAAAAAGAAAAAAATTTAAAAAAAGAAAAACCACCAAGTAGATGGTGCATCCAAAGACCTGAGTCCTAGTGCTCGTTCTATTGCAATTTAGCAGGGACCTTCGACAAATTACTTCTTCCCAGGCCTGTTTTCTCTTCTAGAACATGAGAGGGACAAAAGAAACGATCATTTGTGCTACGTATCAGATGCTGAGATACAGAGCCTCAAATCAGCAATTAAGCATCTCATTTGTCATATTCCTGATTCCACAATCAACCGTGACCGCAACATCCCAGTAATCAACCAGGTCTATATCTTGCTTCTGAACTTGACCATCCTCGCCTAGAAATCCAATTCTCTGATACGCTAACTACACCAACCGCCCTCTCTCAAACATTCTCCCATCAGGCACTAGCCATCAATTTGCAGAACATCTAGACTGTTGCTTTTTGGGAGGGGTGGGGGGAATGGGGGGGGTCCCTTTGAGAGACCATTGGGAGAAAGTTAAAGCAAGAAACCTAGAGGCTGGGGCGCCTGGATGGTTCAGTGTGTTAAAGCCTCTGCCTTCGACTCAGGTCATGATCCCAGGGTCCTGGGATCGAGCCCCACATCGGGCTCTCTGCTCAGTGGGGAGCCCGCTTTCTCCTCTGTCTGCCTGCCTCTCTGTCTACTTGTGATCTCTGTCAAATAAATAAATAAAATCTTTAAGGGAAAAAATAAATAAATAAAATTTTTAAAAAATAAAAAGAAGAAAAGAAATCTAGAGGCTCTAGAGGCTGCCCATTTTCATGTATTGTCACAATTTGGTTCAGTTTCCACCTCGCTTCGGTTCATTATTTTCTTGGCATACAATCTAATTTCATCAAATGTGCAAACCTGCCCAGGGAGGGATTGGATTGGTATGACCTGGGGGTTGATTAGACACATGCTGCACAATTAGCATTTCAAACAGGTATCAAAGAAGCCAAGGAAGATGTATTTTCTTTTACACTTACTAGTGTCAGCAGAAATGCTTCAGAGGCTATAGGAAGCTAATTTCTCCTGCAAAGTTAGAGACAAGGGATGAGAATGAATTTAATTGGAATTTGGGGGTGTGGGCTTTTCTTATTATTGTAAATAGCAACTTTTCCAGTAAGGAACTGCAAAATTTTTTTATTAAAGATTTTATTATTTGAGTGAGTCTGCACAAGCACAGGAGTGGGGGGAGGGGCAGAGGGAAGAGGGAGAAGCAAGCTCCCCACAGAGCAGGGAGCCCAAGGCAGCTCTGTGGAGCGGGTTTGCAGGACCCCGGGATAATGACCCAAGCTAGAGGCAGATGCTCAGCCAGATGAGCCACCCAGGTGCCCCAGGAACTGTAAACTTCTACAACAAACCAATATTGGAGATTTCTAAAATGCTTTCCTTTTCTGTGTTTGGTATATATCCATATATCCTTGCCTCCTAAATACAATAGATCTTTAGAAATTTGCATGCAGACATGAATGGCCACTTCGGTGACCTTAGATAAGAGGCTACTAGAAATGTCAAACTTTTCATTATGTTGGAGACAGTGTTTAAAAAAAAAAAAAGATTGGAAACATGTAGCAAGTATGGAGGACTTGAAGACCACCTCTCCCTACCCTAAGACTTTTAGTTGGCTCACAGGCCTCTACAGATAGCCCTGAACACAGCCTAAGCCACTCTCTCGAGTACTTAACATACTTGGTTGTAAACTCCACATTAAAAAATGTGATCTCACAGAGAATCCTCAGACAATTTAGGGTTTCTAGGTGGCTCTCTTGGTTAAGTGTCTGCCTTTGGCCCAGGTCACGACTCGAAGTTCCTGGGATCAAGTCCCACAACAGGCACAAGGAGCCTGCTTCTCCCTCTGCCTGCTGCTTCCCCTGCTTGTGCTCTCTGACAAATAAATAAAATCTTTTTTTTTTTTTTTTAAGCAGGCAGAGAGAGAGGAGGAAGCAGGCTCCCCGCTGAGCAGAGAGCCCGATGTGGGGCTCGATCCCAGGACCCTGGGATCACGACCGGAGCCGAAGGCAGAGGCTTAACCCACTGAGCCACTCAGGTGCCCCTAAAATCTTTTTTTTTTTAATGAGTGATTTAGATATGTAACAAGCAGAATGTGTGTCCTATACTTAAACCCCTCCATCATAGATGTCTTGGCAGCCAAACTGCATATATGCCCTGGAGGAAACCCGGCCGGTCACCTGGTGGCAGGCAGCTCCCTGATATCTAATCCCAGCACTTGTTAGCAATGGAATCTATTCTAAATGTCTCTACTTGCCACTCCCGACCCTTTCAAGTGACACTGAAAATCACAGGTGTCCTCACCAGAAGGTTCTGGGCCAGACTCTTCTGATGTGTCTCAAAGGACAAGAAGAGCAGAGAGAACAAAGGGCTAGGAACAAGACCTGGGTCCCCTATAGCTTTCCACCCTGGAAGGCAGCTTGACAAAAGCAGTCCACTGTCTTCGCACAAGAAGCCCCTTTCTAGCCTCCGATAACTTGAAAACACTGCTGCTGCGATAGGCTGCAAATTCAGAAAAATAGATGTGAAAGGGAAAGGGGACAGGGACAGAACTGGAAAGTACAGAAGTATGAGATCAGCACCTTCCCAAGGATAGATTAAAAACGGGGGACATCAATAGCCCAAAGGCTTCAGCACCAGGATCGGGAATAAGAAAACTTTAATATAAGGAAGAGCCACGCCACCAACGTGCAATGTGGCCTCTGGCGAGTCAGTGACATTCTCCCTGCACCCAGAGCTCCTTAGCTCATATCTGCCCCTGACGTGGACTGCACGCTTGCAGCCCAGCTCATCTGGGATGTCTTCTGGGAGAAGTTTTCACCTTGATAGCTGGTGAGGCTGAATTAGCAGCAAACCAGAAGAGCCGCAGGCCGAGGTGCCCCACTGACCCCATCCCACCATGTGGCCTCGTGCAGCCCCGTGGCGCGGTGGATGGATATTAAAGAAACAACAGTCTAGTCTCTCTGGCGGCTCTGCCTAATAGACAATTCCCTCCCATCGCTGTCTTATCTCTGTCTTACCGGTCCCAGAAAATAAGGTTTTGCAATGTTTCAAAGACCCTCTGATGAAGAAAAGGCTAGGGCTTAAAAAGTCACAGAGAAGAAAAAAGTAAGGAAAACTGAAGTTAAAAGTAACACCCAGCAATGTGTCTGTCCATCAACGTGGCTGTTTGCAAGAAACCAAAAGAACTCAAGGAGCAAAACCAAGGCCCGGGAAACCAAGTAATGCTCTGTGCTGCCCGGGTGGCTCAGTGGGTTAAGGCTCAGGTGGTGATCTCAGGGTCATGGGATCGAGGCTCCAGACTCAGTAGGAAGTCTGCTTGAGATTCTCTCCCTCTCCCTCTCCCCGCTCCACACTCTCTTGCTCTCTCTCAAATAAGTAAATAAAATTAAAAAAAAAAAAAAAGTGGTACCAAGGCTACTTATTGGCAGTGGCAGGGGCAGGAGCGGGGACCGGGGGGTGGGGAGAGAATTAAATAGTTTCTCATTTTCTGTCTACCCTCTAACTCTGGGCCATGTATAGGAATGGCTCTAAAGGAAATTAAACTATGTTTTCTAATCTATTCCCAAAAGACACATGGAGGACCACAATGGCCAAGCATTTGTAAGCCTATATACCCCATTCCTCCTAAGAGGATTTTTGCAACCATGCAAATCACCTGAAGGACTTGTTGGAAATACAGTTCCCAAGGCTACACCCTAGAGATTCTGTTTTCCAAAGTTTAACAAATACCCTGAGAGATCCAATGACCAGGCAAGTTGGGAAACTCTACCACAAGTAAGGCCTTCTAAATCCTGACTAGTCAAAAAGTGTGAAGGAAGGGCACTATCTAAGAACTTATTAGAAATGCAGACTCTCAGGTCTTGTCCAGCCCTAGAATGTCTTCTTTTTTAAACAGTTTATTTTTTTAAGATTTTATTTATTTATTTGACAGAGAGAGAGAAATCACAAGTAGACAGAGAGGCAGGCAGAGAGGCGGGGGGAAGCAGGCTTCCCGCTAAGCAGAGAGCCCGATGCAGGGCTCCATCCCAGGACCCTGAGATCATGACCTGAGCCGAAGGCAGAGGCTCAACCCACTGAGCCATCCAGGCACCTTGTCTTTTTCTTTTTTAAAGATTTTACTTTCAAATAATCTCTACCCCCAACGTGGGGCACCAACTTATAACCCTGACATCCAGGGATTCATGTTTTTTACTGACTGAGCCAGCCAGGCGCACCCCCAGAATCTGTCTTTAAACAAAATCCCTAGGTGATCGTTACATACATTCAAGTTTGAGAAGCACTGTTTTAAATGGTTGAGTCATCTGGGAAACTAGTCCTCCATAATTGTACTTCTTCATGAATTAGGTTAGGAGATAATTCTCCAATTCACTTAGTCATTCAACTAATATCTGGGGTAGATTCTACTAGGCATCTCAGCACTGTGCTGTGTACCAACATTTGTATTTTGTAGAGAAAGCCTTTCAACTACAGGAATCCATCCACCATAGTAGAAAACCAGGCACTGGGACAATCTCAGGAGGAGGATTTTTAAGGGTAAGGTAAAGCGGGGCCATGTCCAAATCATACCATTTAATTGACCACCTACTCTATCTGTGCATTAAGGAGGGTTTGGACTGTACTCCAATCTCTGACTAAATTCTACCCCTACAATCCCAACGTTCTCACTGTTCCACTTAGCCAAGAGATCAGAGGAGGCTGGTTTGGGGCCCAGGTGTGTATACATCATCGATGGGGAGCCTCACACAGCCCAAAACAAGCCCCCTTGGGGGAAAGACCAGCCCTGGCAAAACGATTGTCACTGGAGCATTGGCAGAAGCCAATGAAGTGGGATAGATAAAGCAGGGCACTTTCCCAGAGAAGGCCAGGACAGTTTGCCCCACAGAACAGAGCCAAGGTTGAAGCCAGGAGCCCACGGTATACGAACACTTTAACACTCCCTAAAATGAGGCGACCCTGGCGAAGGACTCGACATTGTGGTTAGAGTTCAATTTCAGTTGTTCATTTCACTCCTATGTGAACAATGACTCTAACTCCCGGGAATACTTTTTTTTTTTTTTAAGAGTTACAAATTTACAGGAATATATAGATCTTTTGTATATGTTTTTGGCCCTTTAAATTTTTGGAGCAGCTTATCATAAAGAGCTCCTTCAAACAGCTTTCGGCCAATGGTTGATACCCCCACCAGCAGGTCAGACCTGTAACTCTTAAGTTTACAACCCTTCCACAAAAGTCCTATTTTTCTTTCCACGTTTCTAGCCTCTAAATTCTCCTTCCTTTTTTATTTTTTAAAGATTTTATTTATTTATTTGACAGAGAGAGAGATCACAAGCAGGCAGAGAGGCAGGCAGAGAGAGAGGAAGGGAAGCAGGCTCCCCGCTGAGCAGAGAGCGGGATGCGGTGCTCCATCCCAGGATCCTGGGATCATGACCTGAGCCAAAGGCAGAGGCTTTAACCCACTGAGCCACCCTGGCGCCCCTAAATTCTCCTTCCTTGCTAAGCAGGAAGAAAAGGGCAGGAGGACACAGGGAGAAGATTATGGCCACACCCTGCGCATGTTCACAGCATGCCTCCAGTGACTTTTAGTTGGCATTAACACACGATTGGTTTCCTTAGAAACTTATGTAACAAACTTAATGCTTCGTCCAAATCCATTTAATGTTTTTTAAGGGGCCAAGTTCTTTTTCTCTGAACAATTTTAAAAAATATATTAAGCAGTATACTGTGGCTTTTCAACAGCAGGAAACCTGTAAGTGGTTTTCTACAGCCACATTTAGAGCTGTTTATAACAAGATGTACTTTCAAAGATGTGTTTATGTGTATTACATGTAGGCATAAACAAAAACATACACATGTGGACAAGAAATCATAACTTGGACCATTCTTCATGATTCTCTGACTAGACTCAAGCGGAAAATATTTATCATAGGTAGAAAGAATTATTGAACATACTTATGCCCATAAGGTTATAAATACGGGTGGGATAAAGCCATTCTCAGGAGGTAAATCCAGGGATTTTGAGTTCTTGATTCGGTATCCAAATCTATGGACCCACTTCTTAAACCTTCCCTCCTTCAAATCTTTCTCCTTCCACATTGTTGATGATACTACACCATCTACATTCTATTTCTTTGACCATAGCTGGTGGTGCTTTTCTCTTTCCACTGGAATCAAAGATCAATCTTAAACTCCCTCTACTTACTTTCTACCTCAGTGACAGCAGCTAATGTCATAGTTGCAACCACCACCTTATTGTAAATAATTCCCTAATTTATAAGACCCAGACCTGACCTTTCTCCAGAGCTTTATTCCCACATACCAAGCCACGAATCTCAACTGGCAAGTTCTTCCCATCACAATAAACACACACACACACACACACACACACACACACACACACCCCAGCTCAATATAACTGAAACCAAACTCCTTCTTCCATAAATCAGAACCCCTTCTAGCCTTCTCCCTTGTCTGTTGGTGGTATCAACACTCTCCTGGGCTCAAAATCTCAGTGCCTTTGTTTATTTCTTTCTCTTCCTCCCCCCATGAGCTATGAATCATAACGTGCTCAGAAAACACGGATTTCTTCAACAAATATCTATGAGTGCCAGACATTTGCAATTTACAATAATCCATTAGAAGAGTGGGGTTGTTTCCTTTTTTTTTTCCCATTTAGAAACAATGTAAAAACCTTCAGGTTTCAGTAATGTAGTAGGACTAGGAACCCCCAAAACCTTCTTGCTGTATCATATCTAGAAATGAGAAGTTTTATTTAAAAGTCAAGCTTTTAAATGCTTAGCTGAACTCTCATTTCAGTAAGAGAAAAAAAAAAAATCACCAAAAACCAAGAATAAAGAGGAACCTGAAAAACCAGGGCAGTGAGCGTATGACCTGCCATAAAGCTACGTGTTGGCATCCCTTAACTAGAATCTTGAATTTTAATGGTCATGTATATAGACAGAAGACAAGGTCATGGCTCATACAAGGAAAGGGGTTGAAAACTGAGACGTCAGGATAAACCTGGCACCCTCAAAAGACTACACTTTCATCAAAAGGGTAGACAAGATAAAAATCTGCATACAGTCACGGAAAAGCTAAAAGTATTATTTTGTGGGGAGAAAGAAAAATCAAAAGTTGTATTGAACTAGAAACAGAAGGAAACTTCCTTAGCCTGATAAAAGATGTCTACCAAACACCACATTTAATATTAGGATAACATTCGAAGAATTCATTTTAAATTTCGAAACAAGACATAGATGTCCTCTACTTATACCTCCGCTTAGTATTTTGCTGGAGGACCCCAAGGGTACAGTAAGAAAATAAAAAGGCTTACAAGTTGGGAAAGAAACAAAACTATTTACCTTTGCATATCATACTGAAGA
>RCUC01042169.1:0-62484 GCA_003697995.1 Taxidea taxus jeffersonii
TGTGTGTGTGTGTGTGTGTGTGTGTGTACACATACATATTCCACATCTTGTTTATCCATTTACTATGATGCTCTTTTATAGCTATATGTCTTCTCAATCTTGGTAACTGCTCATTCCCCTTTTCCCCTTAGGTCTAAGTAGGGGCTCCCTACTGTTGTTAGCCTCAAGTGCCTCCCCAGCCTTTTTGGTTTCCTTAAACCCTACCTACATTTTATAAGTTCTTCCTTAAAGTCTCCTTAATCAAACATTTTGGATACCTTTTAGTTTTTCCAGGATTTTCATGTAAGCAACTGTCTATTGGATATATAAACATAGACATCTGATAGTCTGTTAAACATAAGATATCCTTAGGGCACCTGGGTAGCTCAGTCAATTAAGCATCTGACTCTTGATTTTGGCTCAGGTCATAATCTCAGAATCGTGGGATGAAGCCCTGTACCCAGCTCTGTGCTGGGCAGGGAGCCTGCTTAGAACTCTCTCTCTCTCTCCCTCTCCCTCTACTCCTCCCCCCACCACTCACCCCCTCTCTCACTCTAAAAAGAAAGAAAAAAGAAAAAAAGAAATGAAATCACAAACCACAAACCTGAGTATTTATCATGACCTCTTCCAAGTCTCTCACAGCTCAACTAGAACAAAGTTCTCACCTACATTGGTGCTAATCCCACTGACCTCTCTGCCTAAGCCCCTGTGTAACTCCTGATCAGTATACTTGCTTCCAGTGCCCATCCCAACATTCTATTTTTCATAAAGAAACCAGATTCTGCTTTCTAAATTAAAAATCTGATCATAGCAGCCTCTTTCTTAAAATTCTTCAACTATATCTCTAAAATAAAGGCCAAATCCTTAAATATGGCCTACCTGATCCTCCATGATCTGAACCTGTTTACCTTCCCAGTCTTATCACTTCTCACTTCATACACTGTATTCTATGCTCTGAGCCATTTTCAAATTTCTTTTAGTCCTTTGAAGGTGCCACACTTTGTCTTGCTTCTGTGCCATTCTAACTGCCATTCCTCATATATGTAACACTTTTTCTCTCAAGTTCATTTGGATAATGTCTAGTTTTCTTTCATTTCACTACTCCCAGAAAACTTTCCTTTACATACTCAGACTCAACTTATCACCCTTGCTGTGTTCTTCATCTGTACTAAATAGTACTTCTACAGTAGCAGTAATTGCATTATTTTGTAATGTGTTTTATGCCCTTCTACTAGGCTATAAATGAAGAAAGATTAAGAATGCCGTTGATGGGATTCACCATTATATCAACATCAAGTATCACTTGCCCATACTTACCACAGTAATATACATTTAAAATAATTTAATTAAATTAATTTGATAATAAAATGACTTACTATTTTAAATTGTGACACTTCTAAGTTAGATTAAATTTCATGGCAAATATGTTATGACAGCTAATACATCCATGACATTTTCAAAGCTCCTGCTTTCAATGTACTTGGTAGAATACAGTTTTTTGAGGTAGGTCTTTGTGATTCTAGGTAATTTTATAGTGGTCACAAGGACAAGATAAATAGGAAATGTTGTAGTAACTTACAGGTATCACAAAGGAAAATGAATTAGGACTTTTGAAGTCTAAACTGCTTGAACATTCTAAATGAATGAACAACTATCCATTTATGTGCCCTTCCACCATGACATGTCCAGAATTAAGGCTCCTGTACTCAGAACTCTTGCTTAACATATTCACTTGAGCTAAAAGAGACAAATGAAAGCGACAAATGTTGCTTTTCTGCTCAGCCACCAAAGGAGGAGGGTGAGTGAGACACCATCGGCCAAGCAGGCCTGGTGGCAGTATCTACACATCTACACTGGACTCTAAGGTACAGCAGATCCTAGGAGGTGAAGATGAATGAAGGTTGTCTTGATGTTTTCCAGAAGCTTCTCAGAAGATGGCTGTGATAAAACCACTAGAAGCACAACTGCACATAGTGAGCATATAAGGAGCTGCCGATGAATATTCAAGTCCATAACTATTGTGGTTAAAATTCTTCATTGCCTCAAAGACATGCAATTAGAAGGAAAAATAAAGAATTGGTCAAGAAGACATGAACTGAGACCAATAATGAAAATTACTATTCTATTTAACATTGATCACCTCACAAAGGTCATGTAAAAAAATACATGTTCAAATACTTTTAATTGCTGGGCAATAAAGTCATTAATCTTTAAAATATACCAAGTGCTTAGGGACGCCTGGGTGGCTCAGTTGGTTAAGTGGCTGCCTTCGTCTCAGGTCATGATCCCAGCGTCCTGGGATCGAGTCCCACATCGCGTTCCTTGCTCAGCAGGGAGCCTGCTTCTCCCTCTGCCTCTGCCTGCCACTCTGTCTGCCTGTGCTTGCTCCTGCTCTCTGTCTCTGACAAATAAATAAATAAACTTAAAAAAAAATACCAAGTCCTTAAACAGCTCTATTCTCATAATCACTAGTCAGATTAGTGTTTAACATACTTTAAGGAAAGTATGTTCTTATCAATAACTAGCTTATTTGTGGAAGGATTCCCTTTGAGGGGGCAGTCAGTTGGGTAGACATTCTAGTACTTCAAGTTCTTCTGCCTTTTCTTGCCTTAGGTGATTTCAGCAAACTAGATAACCATGGAGGCCTCCCCTTCAGAAGTTGCCCTTATACCTAAAAAGCAAGTATTTGGAATCTCCTAAACACCATAATGAATTATTCCTTATAAGTAAAGATCCCACCTGTGACCTACAGAATTTGTTTAAAATTTAAATCTTCTTTTATTCTATGTTTTTACGTTTGGGAAAAAAAAAAACAATCCTTGTGGAGGAGAGAGAAAGCAACAAATGTTAAATCTAGAACCTCATTTATAAAATGAAGAGAAAAACAAGTATCACCAGACATTTGAGGAAAAACAAGTGCATGAAAAAGAGGTACCAAATTTCACAAAATAAAAAAAACTCACAACAAAACACAGAGAACAGAAAAGAGAATATACTCAAAATAAGTATAATGCAAAATAAAGTAAATATAATGCATATCTTCAGAGTAATGCCATACATATTGTTTCTGAAAGAAAAGATTTTGAGGTTGAAATAAATACAAGTCAAATTCAAACCATGAATTCTGAAGTTAAAAACTCAAAATTACAGGCTAAATAATGGAAAGAATGAC
The DNA here is from genome assembly GCA_003697995.1 of Taxidea taxus jeffersonii. Lineage (NCBI taxonomy): Eukaryota > Metazoa > Chordata > Mammalia > Carnivora > Mustelidae > Taxidea > Taxidea taxus. The sequence continues at coordinate 3,152 of RCUC01042169.1, forward strand.
TTCAAAGAATAAAATTCATGAGCTGGGGAATATTTCAAAATTGAGGGGGAAAGAATAAAGGGATGAGAAATATGAGAAAAAAAATCTAAGTAACATGAAGGATAAAATTAGATCCACAAAAACTGACCCACTGAAATATTGTACAGAGATAACAAAAAGCAAAGGGAAGGGAAACAAACACTAAAAAATACAAAGTGTTATGATCTGATAGGAGAATTGTATATACTTAAATTGGAAGAGGTCTTTAGTGAGGAGCAATAAAAAGGAAAAACGATTTAATTCTAGACCTGCTTCTGGGGAAATTTCTGACACTTGCATCAAAATATTTATCACTAATATATCAGGAAGAGATTCCAGGACAAATTCCAATGCTCCTTTTATATCCTTCCCACATGAACCCTCTGATAGGGAATCAGAATGTTTTTATTATGTGGTATAATTGCACTTGAATTCTAATTGATATAATAAAAAGTTAGTCACATCTTTAATAACAATTTGAAGGCACTGGGGCCATAGTGTATTACCGTCCCCATTTCTCCACTCTGATTTACCGCCCCACTTTTTCTCCCAGTGTCCTGGTAAATTATAGTGAAAAGTCTATTATTTCAGCTTGCAGGGTTTTTTCCACCCTTTATTCTGATATACTTACTCTCTCTACATTAGAAAATGAGAGGGGTGTAAATTCCCCTGTTCAGTTCCCACATTAACACGTTGTTTTTGCAAATCATCTTAAGATCCCCTAACCTATGTTCACCTCACTTTTGGTATATAGAAAAGTTATAAGCCTACTCCGCACTCTCAAAACAGAAGGTAGATTATAAGTATTGGTCATTTTGCTCCTAGAAGGAGTCCTCACAGCTATAGCAATACTGGAAGATTCTGCCATGTATCAGTCTCTATTCCGGCATTGAGCGACATATGGGGGCCATCAACCTGCTGTCTACAAAGTATATTTAAATGTAGCTGAATACTGATTGAGCTTCTCAGATACCTCACCGCCTCCCTATGCATCCTTAAAAGGGAGATTAGTGGGCAGCCTACTTTCTTGCCAAAGATTATGAAATAAGAGACAGACAATGGTGTAAATTTTCATGGGATTATAGGCACACACTGACATTTTGACTTATTGCCTACAAAATTTCTTCTGTTCAGTGGCAATTTCATTAAAAAGTTAGTGAAATTTGGTTCTCTCTCTTATTGGTTAGTTTGTTGTGGATTATAAGAGGGAAATTCTGTCCTTCTACATTGTAGAGAGCTGTGTACTTTCCACAGAAAACAACTCTGAGTCTAACCCTTGATCAGCCTGAGTTGTATCATTGAAACTCTATAGTGAATGGTACGTCACCCAGAATGACACAGTGGTGGATACCTTCTGGTTCCTCGTCAAATAAGCATGTGCATAGTTGGTGAACATCATGACAAGCGCATTAAATTCTAGTGAGATGAAATTTGTGCATTCTAATGCAGGTACTTACAGCTCTGAAAAGTCTCCAGACTTTTGACCTGGACATCTTTTCCTATTATCAGTTCAAACCACTGGGCCCAAATTAGTTCTAAATATCCTCCCTGACCAAGTGACTGGAGTAAACAGATAACAACAACAACAACAACAACAACAACACGGTTACCACTAATGTTGCCACAGAATGGTGATGCAAAAACTCATCTGTACCAAATTTTTCCCTTTAGTGTCCTAAATTGGTCTTTCCTTTTAAGGAAATACAACGTTTTAATAGACTTTTGTGTGTTGCAAGTAGGAAAATGCAGCTATACCTCTCTGATACTCGATTTGATATGTAATGAATACAGAAATTTCAAACAGTATAACTATCCAGTGCTGCCACATGATATTTTCTCTGTTGCTGGTAACATTGTATGTGAGTGGGTTGTTGCCATTCTCTATTCCAAAAGGCACCTTCAAACTTGACAGTGATAGATCATTTTGGTTCAAGAATTCACCTTCCACAGTACAGAATTTCACTCTTAAATAATTTTGACTAGTAACTTCTGTAACTTCTCTTTAACTTGACAAGACACGGCCTCCATGAATAATGAAGGACTGGGTGCGGTCATCCACGAATAAGGAAGGACTGGGTGCAGTCATGATAATGTATGACAGTGCTCTGTACCAGACACAGCTTATATGCCACCTCAGATACCTCTTGATCCCACTTGTCTCTACAGCCCTTGTCCACTGGTTCCAACAACCCATTTCATAATTATACCAGCCACTGCTGAAGTTACCAACTTTGTGTGGCTACATGCAGCACAACACAACATGACCTCACTTCGTTTTTTCACAGTGTGTCTCTAGCCTCTCACCTGGAACTTCCCTGTTACCACTGAGGTATGAGATCAAAGCATAATCCAAAACTGTGGGGGAGTTGAAACCCACGGAAAAATAGCTTTAATGAATGGGACTGAAAGCCAGTGAATACAATTTCAACTAGTTTTCCCTCCAGCCAACTTTCCTGCGACCCATAAGACGTCTCAGAACAGAGTCCACTGAGATTGAATAATAAGTTATATCTGATGTCAAACGGAGGCCAGTTTGGTAATCCTTCCTCATATTGTCTCCTCCTCCTGATTTGGTCTTCATTTACTTCATTCTTGCTGCCTTAGAATTATATTCCCTACTAAAGTAGCAGCACATAAGATTTCCCTCAGGCTTTTCTAGAGAATTGCTTTTTTAGAGAATTCAGACTGATAGTTGCTATCAGAAGTGGCCCTAGAACACAGACATATTCCATCTTTTTTGAATGGATTTTTGGAGTCGGATTACTCATCAGATTAATAACAACAGGGATGTCATTTCTGGTGATAGGTGAGGTGGTGATGGCTCATGTCACACAATGGCATTGCAAGCAAAAAGGCTTTTTTAAAACATCTGGTCAATTGGGATAAAATGCAAGTTGACGGTGAGACTATGGAATATCTGGTTGCTATAGCAATTTAACTGTATGAGGCCAAAGCTAATTTAGAATGATAGTAGAGTAGGCTAGCTTCGGTTACTAGCATTGAAAGTCTAGCAAAAACAAACGAAAATCCGAGAAGCTAACTGACAATGGATGGCATGCTATAAAAGCCAGAGGGCCTCTCATTCCCAACAGGTGCAAGCAGATAGGCCCAGACAGATAGACAGACACACAGTTATAAGATATTATAGAAAATATGGGAAACACTGACTAGATTTTGATAGTTTCAAGGAATTGTTATTTATTTTTGGTTTTATAAAAATACTTTGGTTGTATTCAAAAGAATCTTATCTTTTTGAAATATATACATTTAAATATTTACAAACAAAATACTGATGTCAGATTTGCTACAAAATCACTGGTTGTCGAAGTGAGTCAAGAAATATTTAAAACAACATTTGTTATGCATTGGTTATTGTTGAAGCTGGTTGATGGGTACACATATCTTCATTTTACTATTATACCTATTTCTATACATATTTGAAAATGTCCATAGTATACATCCATAGTGTATATTATTATTTAAGAAAATCAGGCCTAGGATTTGACTGTAAATGTAGCAAAGCTACAGAAGAGCTGGGATATGCAGTCATGATAGTAACCTGTGACAAAGATAGAACTTCGATGGAAAAAGAATGGGTTCTTGAAATCTGGAAAGGGGTCACATAGTGCATAAGCCTGAGAATATTATACTCACAAATTCCCCTAAATCCTCCAGGCCAACAGAAGCAATCTCCTCTACTTACAGGTATATACCCAAAACAATCGAAAGCAGGGACTCTAACAGATAACTGTACATTGAAACTTGTAGAAGCATTATTTAAAATAGTCAAAGGTAGAAACAACCCAAATGTCCACTGACAGATCAACTGATAACTAAAAGGTGGCGTGTATATATATACAATGGAATATTATTCAACTTTCAAAAGGAATAAAATTCTGATACATGTGGCAACATTGATAAAACCTGAAAATATTATCCTAAGTGAAATAGCTAGATACAAAAAATATTGTATGTTTTGATTTATATGATGTACCTAGGATAGTCAAATTCCTACCACAAAAAGTAGAATAGTGGCTATAAGGAGCTGGGGGATAGAAGATGAAGAATTATTATTTAATGAGTATAGAGTTTCAGTTTGTGATGATAAATTTCTGGAGCTATTTGGTGGTGAATGTATTTAATTCCACTAAATTGTACATTAAAAATAAATAAAATTCTAATTATGTATATTTTACCACAACAAAAATTTACTTTTTATGACTTATGCTTTTTGTGCACTATTTTAAGAAATCTTTGTGTACTCTGAGGCTGCAAAGATATTACCCTATAGTTACTTCCAGAAGTTTTATGGTTTCATGTTCATATGTATGATCCATTTCAAGTTATTTTTATACAGTACAAGGTAAGGATCAAAGTTCATTTATTTCCATATGATTATCCAGTTGTCCCAGCACCATTTGTTGAAAAGTTCATCTTTTCCACATTGAAACACCATGACACATTAAATGAAAATCAATGGTCATATCTTATTCCACTGACTTATATGTTTATTCTTATGACAGTATCATGCTATTTTGATTACTGTTGATTTATAGTTAATTTTCACATCAGATAATATAAGTCTTCCAACTTTGTTTTTCAAATGATTTTGGTTACTTGAGTTTCTTTCCATTTCTATATAAATTTTGTAATCAATTTGTCAATTTCCATAAAGACACTGCCAGCTGTGGATTTATTAGAATTATAATGAATCTGTAGATAAATGTGCTTGGAATCCACATATTAATAAGATTGAATCTTCAGATCTGTGAACATAGCATATTCTCTAATTATTCAGTCTAAATTTTTTTTCCTCTAAGCATTGCTTTGTAGTTTCAATGAATGTAGAAATTGTATACCTATATTTTTTATCTATTTATTTATTATTATTTTTTAAGTAGGCTCCATGCCCAATGTGGAGCCTGATGTGGGGCTTGAATCATAACCTAACTTATCTGTTTCAAGATCTGAGTTGAGATCAAGAGTCAGAAGCTTAACTGACTGAGCCACCCATATGCCTCTGTACACCTATATTTCTAGACTTTACCTAAGCATCTCAATATTTGGAATACAATTTTCAATTTTTTATTGTTGGCTTATAAAAACCCCATTTAATTTTACATGTGATCTTGTACCTGCAAACTTGCTTAACTTTTAAGTTCTAATATCTTTTTGGAGATTCCTTAAGATTTTCTAAGTACATAATCATATTGTATACATTTAAGACAGTTTTATTCCTTTATTTCTGGTCTCCATGACTTCTTGCTTTCCTTTGCCTTGTCACACTTTCCACATCCCCACACTAAATTGTTGAATAGAAGTGGAAGGAATGAACACTTCTGCTTTGTTCCTGATTTTAGGTGTAAAAATCCAGTATTTTACAAATAATATGATTTTAGCTCTAGAATTTCTCATAGATGCCTTTTATCAAGGTTGAGGGAGTTCCTAAAAGAACTTCCTAATTTGCTGAATATTTTTGTCATGAATAGGCATTGAAATATATCAAAGGAATTTTCAGCATATTTTATTTATTTTTTTAAAGATTTTATTTATTTATTTGAGAGAGAGAGAAAGCGCACACAAGCTGGGGGAGGAAGAGAGAGAGTAGGACAAGCAGACTCCACGCTGAGCTTGGAGCCTGAGGTGGAGCTCAATCTCACAACCCAGAGATTATGACCTGAGCCAAAATCAAGAGTTGGATGCTTAACAAACTGAGCCACCCAGATGTCCCAGATTTTACTTTTTAGGTTCTTTGTACTCCCTACGTGGGGCTCGAACTCACAACCCTGAGATTAAGAGTTGCATGCTCTACTGACTGAGCCAGAATCCTAGATTTTAAAAACATTTTGTAGTTTATCTAGTTTACTGACCTATCATATGTTTGAAAGTTTCCCATATCAGTTGGGAGTACATTTATTAAACATTAACACCATTAGTGATAGAAATTCCCTTCTATATTGTATATATATTTTATATGTTAAATATCCATACTGTTTCTACTTATTGGGAATTATTCTACTCTTTGGACCTAGTAGAATACATTTGAAAGCCTGATATAGAGCTGCTTCGAAAATACTTGTGAAATATTTAAGATATAAAATCAGTAGAACTTTGATGTGTTGATAAGTGGTAATGGGAAAGAGTAAAAAGTAGAGTTGAATTACCTAGTCTCAACAGTTGATTACCCACAGGAAGGGAGATTAAAAAACTTCTTGGTTAGACAGGGTGCCTGGCTGGCTCAGCTGGAGGAACATGCAACTCTCTGTCTTGGGGTTGTAAGATCAAGCCCCATGTTGGTGCAAAGATTACTACAAGAAAATAAACTTAAAAAAAATGAAAAATCTTCTTGGTTAGAGGCAGTGGTTTGTTGCCTCTTCAGAGCAGAAGTAATACTACTACTGTTGTTGTTGTTGCTTTAGAATTTGTTAATTTCAGAGTGCCTATAGAACAATCACGGGAGCTGTTCAGGAAGGGACTAGGAAAGCCCCTTCCTTACTAGCAAGTGATGAGGACATTTCTTGGGCATGATTGCTTGCTACTGATGTTTCAACATCTCTGAAACAGGAGTAATAACACCTACCTCACAAGGTGATTATAAGGATAAAATAGATTAACTTGTTTAAAGCGCTGAGTCCACTTTATATACACTATTTTTATTACTGTAAATAACAAGAATATTTGGGAAAATATACGCAATAAAAGTGTAAGTAATATATAATGTACTATATATAGTAGGAAATATATGTATTTTAAATTATTTTGAAGCATTAGTATAATTATAGAGTCATGTCAAATTTCCTTCCAATATTTTTGATGGCCAAATCAACTCATCTATTATTTGGTATCACAGTCATTGTGCAATTTATAAACTGTATTTTGTTTCTCTTTTCAGGTGTGTAAGGAGTTTGTATCTCCCCACCATTGAATTGGTAACTGAACATGGGAGTTCCTTATCTGAGGAAATGTGAGTAGAACATGATATGTCATTTCCAGACTGAATCATCATTCTTTTTCTGCCTTGGAATGAGGAAAGCCTCTAGGTCTCCCATGTAGCAAGAACAACAAATACATCTTGATGACATAAGTCACTAATTGTTTTTAAACTGCAGAATAATCTACATATATCACGTCTCTTGATTAATACTGAAATATGTACCTAGAAATGTGGTATGGTCATAACAAAACCTTAACATAAAGACCAGGAAGTGGGTGGTGAGGAAAGTATAATCAGAGCCTAAGAATACTGATTTGTGTTATATAGCATCTAATCATTTGATAAAATTGTTTGCATAATTGTTGACATAATCTGGAAGACAAATTATATACCTTGTGAATTTGTAAATCAAGAAGAAAATATTGCAAAAGAATGCAAGTGTGTGTTGGCTGGATTTGTTGATAGCTTTGATAAAGTACTACAAAAAGAGATTGGCTCAGAAAAAGATTGGCTGGTTTGCAAGCGGAATAAAAGGAAGGAGTGAGAGTCCACAAAGTTGCTGACTGATTAGAAGAGGCAGTCGCTTTTTAATGCTAATTGGTAAAATACACATCTGAGAAGGGCTTTGAGAGACAAAGGCCAATTAAAACCCAGTCTGGTGACAGAAATCAAATCAAGAATACTCCCTACATATCCACTATTAAAATCTCTGAACAAATTAAGATCTTTCAGTGAAAAGACCCAATTAAGGTTTTGACACCCAGCAAATCCTCTCAACTGGACAGAATGGCTCAAGAAGAAGTGAATAAAGTTGTGGCTCGCCTACGGCTCAAGAAATAAGCAATTAAGTTGGAGGAAGGAGATGTGGGAAAGAAAAAGTCAAGAAATATAGCACATCTAATAAGCAAGTGCTGAAAACAGACTCTGCGCATAGATTTTAGAGCATGGAACTGACTAGGATTAAATACATAATAAGTCTACTAAGTTTTTATTTGTTTGTTTGTTTGTTTGGGGGGAGAGGGAGGGGCAGGGGGAGGGAGAGTCTTAAGCAGACTCCATGCTGAGTTCAGAGCCTGGGGTAGGGGTGGGGGGCTCACTGAGATCACGACCTGAGCTGAAATCAAGAGTGGGCCACTTAACTAACTAAGCCCCCAGGTGCTCCAAGTCTACTAAGTTTCTTAAGAGAATGTTACTGCAAAGGATACTGAAACCTTCATGACTGTTTAAGACTCAAAGTGACCCTTGGAGTCTCAACCTTCCCAGGATGAGCAGACTGAGAAAAACCCCCAAGGAGAGATGTTCTCCATTGCTTATTTGACATGTGTGCAAGGAGGATAATTGGAAAGAAAACGTCTTCATAGTTTATAGCTGGAGACTATGGAGAGCAATGAACTGGACATATCTTCTCCATAGCAAAACTGGGGCCTAGTCAAAGAACATTTTACCCACTCACATCCCCTCCAGCTTTTATCCTTCTGTTTTCCTCAGTATATACATAATATTGGTGTGAGGCATATCATTCATTCACTGGTTTTTATTGGCTTATAGTTCTCTAAACAAGAATGGCTATTTGTGGAAATTCTAAAACTCCAGCTAAATGTATGAGAGTATGGAATTTGGGGATTTTATTCCTTAGAAAGATGTCAAGGAGATATGTGCATATTTTTCATGCAATAAGAGGAACCAAATATTTGGTAACCATCAGAGCAAACTGTGATAGTCATTAATGCTCTTCACTAACATTTCTTACTCTCTTTTCAGATATTTGTCAACATTGCATTTATCCACTCCCTTGAAGTTGAAACCACATGAATGGTTTTAGCTAATGAAATGTGAGTGGACATGATGTATGCTCCTCTCAAGAAGTTTTAAGAAGCTATAAAAGAAATAGGAGCTATCAGTCAGAGGGTACAAACTTCCAGTTAGAAGATGAATAAGTCCTTGGGATTTAACACACAGAATTGTTATTACAGTGAACAATAATATACTATTACTTGAAAGTTGTTAAGAGGATAGAACTTAAATGTTCTCACCACAAATAAGAAAGGGTAATTATGTGACATGATGGCGGTGTTAATTTATGCTATGGTGGTAATCATTTTGCAGTATGTAAGTGTGTCAAATCAACATTGTATAATCTAAATTTACACAGTGGTATATGTCAATTGTATCTCAATAAAGCTGGAAAACTTTGAAAAATTAAAAATTAAAGTAGGAGATTCATAATTCTCTGTCTTTACCTCTAACTAAAAGTATCAGAAAATTTAGAAACAGAAAAGTTAGATTGTATACACACTATTAATTCAGAATTATCTTCAGATTACATTTGTATTCTTCCTTCTAGAAATTACTAAAATATTTTATTTATATCATTCACTTGGGTTAAAATGATTTATTTCCAGGATTCAGACTAATTTTTAAGCTTTTTAATATTTCTAGTCTAATAAAATAGCATATACAGAATTAGATGTTCTTTTTTATAAAAATCATCTGAAAATCATCAAGAATACATACTTTGAAAATTATTTTGTATGTTACTACATATACAGATAACAAAATGACATAAAATAATTGCCAAAGGAAAGCATTCATTGGAGAATGCTCGGGCTAATGTTGAAAATACTGATAAATTCTGATGGCAATAGTTCATTCATTTATTAGCTTCTAAAGAAGACATATATGACTTGTCTGTACATGACCTATGACCTCAATGCTTCAGTTAGAACATATATGTAGGTAGTGGACAATGGGAAGAATGATGATATAAAAGTCCATGGGACATGGGATTTATCTTAATAAATGCAGTGTTTAACTATGTTCTTGTCCATTACAACAGAAAGTAGGTTGTCAAGATTGTAAAGAGGCAGGAGCACCTGGGAGGTTCTGGCAGTTAAGCATCTGCCTTCAGCTCAGGTCATGATCTTGGGGTCCTGGGATCAAGCCCCACAGCAGGCTCTGTGCCCTGGGCGGCAGGGGAGATGCCCCCTCCCTCTACCCCTCCCCCATTCCTTCTCTCTCTCTCTCAAATAAATAAAATCTTTTAAAAAAATGATAAAGAGACAAAATTGTGAAAATCTTGGGTCTGGAAGCTGGGCAATGAGTATATGTAGAACTTTTTTTTTTTTTCCCTAAAGTAGGCTCCATGTCCACCATGGAGCCCAATGCAGGGATTGAACTCAAGACTCTGAGATCAGGACTAGAGCTGGGATCAAGAGTAGGATGCTTAACTGACTGAGTCACACTCGTGCCCCAAATATACGTGAAACCTAGAGTAAATATATTGTTGTCCTTGCAACATTTTAACGATGTTGTGAATAAATATTGAGTTCATACTACTAAAGTATATAATTCTGGTTTATGGAATGCGGTAGGGTAGGGAGGCCTGGTAGGACCTGTAAGGATCATGGTGAAGTAGCAAGTGCATAGCCTTTAGTTAAAAAATCAGAATCTGGGGGGCGCCTGGGTGGCTCAGTGGGTTAAAGCCTCTGCCTTCGGCTCGGGTCCTGATCCTGGGGTCCTGGGATCGAGCCCCGCATCAGGCTCTCTGCTCAGGAGGAAGCCTGCTTCCCCCCTCTCTCTGCCTGCCTCTCTGCCTACTTGTGATCTCTGTCTGTCAAATAAATAAATAAAATCTTTAAAAAAAATTTTAAAAAAATCAGAATCTGAAAAAAAAATCAGAATCTGATTTAAAATCTAATTCTGCTAAAACTTGGCCATATGTCCTTAGACAAGTTACTTTCTTAAGTAACTTAGCAGCTTATTAAGCAAATTATATCAGGTTAAGTAAATAAATATGTACCTAGTAAATGCTAACTGCCTGAGTTTTAACCAAATTTTTATGCACTTGTTGGGGACAGAGGTTATATTGAGTTGAAGTGCCCCCCACCGCCCCGCGCAGATTCATGTCCATCCAGAATTGAGAACATGATTGTATTTGAAAATGTCTTTATCAATGTCATCAAGTGAAGATAAGGTTAAACTGAATTGGGTGGGTCTTAATCCAATGGCAGGTGTCCTCACGAGAAGAGGAAACTTTGAACACCTACATAGGGAACATAGCCATGTAAACATGGAGAAAGAGATTAGAGTTCTGCTGTCAAAAGCCAAGGAATACAAACAACTGCCAGCAACCACTTGAAGTTATGAGAACTAAGTGGAACAAGTTCTCCCTCAGAGCCTCCAAGAAGCAACCAACACTGCCAACACTTGATTTCATACTTCTAACATCCAGAACAGTGAGAGAATAAATTTCTTTTGTTTTAGACCACAGAGGTTATGGTAAATTGTTAGGGTAACCCTAGGAAACTAACACAAAGGTAATAAAAACATGGACAAAAGTCACATTTACCTTGGAATTCTCAGGGATCTACCAAAAAGTGGTATAGGCAATAAATTAGCTATAAATCTACCTGCTTTGGAAAAAAATAAAAGTATGGAAAAATATAGAAATTATTTTTAAAAGATAAAAAGAAAATAGTTCCAATTGGACTATTGTCTGTCTTGGAATACCGTGGGATAGTAATTTCTAATTTATATAAAGAAACTATACTAGGAAAACCTTGAGTATTCCTAGTTGAATATTCCTGGATAAAGTTTGGTGGTTCCCTTTTCTAATTTGTAACATCAGTGGACTTGGGGAGCAAAAGGGGGAAAAAAGATGAGGCATTATAGTGGATCATTCTAATTTTATTAATTCAGCAGATATTACATGACTACTGCATGCTAGGCACTGGAGGTATAATTTATACTCTGTCTCTGACTTGAGGGGCTCACAATACGGAATCAGAGATACACTGTAAATAATTAATCAAATGGATAAATACTAATATGTATAAATTAAGCAAAGTAAAAGAGCTATAAGAGAATATAAGAGGTAGACTTTATTCAGATGAGAATTGTCTTTGAACATATTATGGAAAGGATGAGAATTAGTTAATTGGGTAATGGGGCAGATATACAAAGAACAGTTTCTTTGGAAAGAACTGTAAGGGCCTATTTAGCCAGGTTGGCTCCATCTCAGTTGAAGAGCCATTTTGTTGTTTATGCAGTAAAACTTAAACTGACCCTGCCGACAACAGAGCCCAATTGTGGGGATGCAGGGATGAGTCCGGCCAGGTTGAGACATCCAATCAGTGGGGCACGCATACTGTCTCCCTAGCTACCAAGGAGTGTGGGCCCTGCCTTTTGGGCACCAATTCTGACCAAGGTGATAGGCTAGTTCAAATAGCTACTATGGGGTGAATTGTAATTCATCTGGCCACCCGTGTGTGACCTAGAATGACTGTGCAGCTTTCTCTGTGTGTTGCAATTCTCATTGGCCAGCTGTGTGTGGCCAAGCTCAACCACTTGGCCTTTGCTCTATAAAAGCCAGTCTGTAAAACAGGGAGGGATCGCCTCTTTGTAAGAGACGGCCCTGGCCGGTCAGTTTGATTCTCGATGCTTGGCACGAAATAAAGCTTTGCTTGACCTTTGCTTTGTATCAGTCTCGCTCCTTTGACCACGGACCTATCAGAACTACACAGGCAAGGGTCTTGACTTAGGAAGAAGTATGATTCAATGACCGAAAGTGATGGAAGGCTAGAATAATTTTATTATAGAAAAATGAGCAGTGAATGGGGGATTACAGAAAGTGGCAATAGTGGAGAGTACAACAGGATGTAGCCAGATACTGTAGATCAGTTTAGGGAGATTTAGGTTCATCCTTGCAGAAATGGTAAGGCATTAACGGATTTTAGTGAAGAAATGAAATTATCAAATTTGCATTTTTTAAAGATTTACTTATATATTAGAGAGCAAGCTAGAGAGCACGAGCAGGGGGAGGGGCAAAGGAAGAGGGAGAGAAGCAGACTCCCCAAATTTGCATTTTAAAAGGTCATCCTGAAAGATTCTAAAATTTCTGCATATTATGCATTTTATTTATAACTTTTAAAAAACTATTGATAAATAACTATTCAACAAATATTAATTGAGCATTTATTTCTAGGGCTACATAGTCCCATCTTACATGTTACACTATACTATGTGTATAAAGCACTGGCTATATGTCTTGTATCTATTACAAGAGCTATACAAAATAAATATTATGAAGTTGTGTCTTCAGAATTTTCAACCCAACAAAAGCCAGAGTAGTATTTCTCAAAATGTAGAATACATGAGCATCACCCAAAGGGTTCATTAAAACAAGACTGCTGGGCCTTAACTCCAGATAAGTTCCAGCTGCAACTGAGATCATGCTTTGAGAACCATTGAGCTCGAATTCTAATCTTAAAAATTACTTTCAAACTCTTCAACCTCAATATTAACAAAAAAGTGGTTAAGATTTCTGGATAATTTCTGGATCGTGCCACTTAAACTATAAGGTACATGCAAATCGCCTGTGAATGCTGTTCAAAGACGGGTTCTGATTCAATTACTCTAGGGTGGAGCCCAACTTAGGCAGTTCTAAAATGCGGCCAGGTGATGCTAATTGAGCTGGTCCCTGACACACCCTTTGAAGAGCAACGTCTCAAGCAGACCAGTAACACTGGGATCATCAGGAAACTTACTAGAAATCTCAGGTCTCACTCCATACCCACTGAATCAGAATAGCTAAACAAGATCTCGTATGTGGGGGCGCCTGGGTGACTCAGTGGGTTAAAGCCTCTGCCTTCGGCTCAGGTCATGATCCCAGGGTCCTGGGATCGAGCCCCACATCGGGCTCTCTGCTTGGCGGGGAGCCTGCTTCCCCCTTTCTCTCTCTGCCTGCCTCTCTGCCTACTTGTGATCTCCGTCTGTCAACTAAATAAATAAAATCTTAAAAAAAAAAAAGATCTCGTATGTGGTCTCCATAGGTGATCCCTGTGCCCTTTAAAGTATAATAAGCACTGTCGCAAAGCACTAGTTCTCAAACTTGGCTAAACATTGGAATCACCTAGAGAGATATAAAAAATACTGTGTCTCACCAAGATAATTCATTATTTGTTTGGTACTGGGTTCAGCCTGGGCATTGCGGGTTTTAATGCTCCCTGGGAGCATTAACGTTTGAGAATGATTCTTCCAAAGCTTTGTTTTTTGAAGTGTGGTCACCTGGGAGTTTGCTAGAAATGCAGACTCTCAGGTCCCACCCTAGACACACTGCATCTGAATTTTCCTTTCGACAAGCTCCCTGCTATATATATTAAAGCTTCAGAAGAGCTGTTCTAAAATTGTGCTGGCCACTACCAAGAGAGTAGCTACATGCCTATTACTGTTTAAATTAATGACAATTTAAAAAATGAAAATTCAGCTCCTCAGTCTCACTAGTCACATTTCAAGTGCTCACTAGTCACCTGTGGCCTGAAGCGATCATAATGGACAATGTAGGTATGGAACATTTTCATCATAGCATAAAGTTCTATGGGACAGCACTGCTGGGAGTATGGCAGGCTTGTATTTAAATCACTGGGCAAAGCCAAGTTTAAAATAGATATAGAAAGCTGAAGATAGATGGTAGTATCCGAAATAGATACCCATGGAAACATATATTCATACATCTTTATAAAAAGCACATTATAAGTAAATGAAATTACTTCTCCAAATTCTGACCTTGCTTAGAGATCACTACTCCTATGCATAGCTCCTACAGAGTAATTATTTTTCATAAAAGTATTACCTATGGTTTATGGGAAGAGAAAACTTTCCCTATTTTATATTCTGGAAAGGCTATTTCTTTCCAGCTCCCATTCATGCTAAAGGCGTCTCTGAACTATGCTCTGGCAGCTCTGCTCTTACAAGGTGCTTCAGGGAATAGGAATTTACTTCCTCTACTTAAGTCAGGAGGATAACTAGGAAGCTTGCTGATTTAATTTTTGAAAAAGGTCTTGACGTTTTGCCTCTATTTGCAAAAATGTCCTCAGGGGTTGAGTGACTCACCAAGCCAGCCATCAGTGCCATCCCAGGTATGCGATTGGGGGCATGCTTTGTTAACATGCAGCATTGATCGCTGCCGGGGTCATAACTCCAGACACACTCATATTTCTGGAATGAAGGATGTTTGGAAGTCCTCCTTTTCCTTTTAATTGTGAGATCTGAAATGGGAACAATTTGTTTTAAGACACCCTTAGGCATTTCCATGTAACATTATTTAGAGTTTGACAGTAAATGATCTGCTGCTTTAAAATTCCTTTACCATAAAGGCTTTCATCCCATTCTAATGCTTTGACTTCTAGTTTACAGGTAAATCTCCTGCTTGCCTTGTGGTGAAGGTTGCTCCTAAGGAGCAAAGTTAAATAATGAGATATGTTTAGAAATTATATTTTAAACAGACCACTTATAAAAAGTGAGTTTTCTGTAGCTTTCATAGTAAAAGGATTGCTAAGTTCTAACATTAGAGTTTAAGTGGGAGAGGAAACCGAGAGAAGATACTTTCCTCAAACAATGATCACTTTATTTCCTTATAATATACAATATTTAACAAACCCAAGTAGGTGAAGGAGATGATTTGAATTTAGTGAGTACAAGTTTCTTTAAGCTATTTCTGCAAATTACAGAGAGTAAACATTTATAGACCAAACCTTAATGCAAATTTTAAATTTTAGATAAATATTATAAGAAAATGCACAAAGCCATAAAAAGATGTAATAAATGTTGTGCATGCACATGCATTTTCAAAGGTTTTGCTCTGTCCCCTTATACAGATATGCATGCAGAATGGGAATGAGTTCTATATTTATACAGTAGTGATAGAGTTTGATCACACTATTTTATAAATATTCTCTACGGTGTATGTATAAGAATGACAAAATTCATAAAAATCAAAACAATGCAAATTGACAAAAGAAGTACAAATCTTGTTGGATTACCTTTTTTCCCCCCCATACCCAGAATAATGCTGATTTTCACCAGGCAGGAAATTCAGAATAATGAATGTTTCAAACTTGGAATGTAATTTTCCAGATAAGCTGATGCTTTACTGATACCAGATACTCCCTGAAACTCAGCTGACCCAAACATCACTGACCACTCAATAATGTTTCCAACAGAGGGCAAAAGGACTTTGAGAAAATGGTCAGATTGCCTAACTATTGTTTCCAAATAATAATGTGCCAACTTGGCTGTGGGTTCAAGCCAAAAATCTTCTGTTTCCGCATAGGATTGCCTACATTTCAAAAACGTAACCATTTGCTCTCAGGCTGAAGGAAATACATCTGCTGGATTTTTTTTTCTTTTTTAACATTATCATGTATTTGCAATGGGAATTTACTGCCCATACCTCTAAAGTAGAGGAAGGCAAATTCCAAATTTACCTGAAGAAATGAAGCTGAAAGTTGTCTTATCCATAGTCCCTTGGTTCTCGTAATGGTGTTTCTTGTTTTTATAGGGAAGTGGAGGAGAGCAGCACAAAGGCAAATGCTTGGATCTCATCTCAGAGTCACCTAGGGAAGTTGATAAGTAATAAAAGTGAGCCACAAAGAGAATTATTAGAAAGATACTGATAGAAGCATTATATTGAAGGGCAGTAAGGATAGGGAATGGGAGGTGAAACACCACAAAATGAAAAGAGAAGCTGGGGTGCCTGGTGAAGCAGGTGATTCCTATTCCTGGGGTTATGAGTTCAAGCCCCACATTGGGTGTAGACCTTACTTAAAAATAAATGAATGAATACATACACACATATAAACACATATAAAATGAAAAGAGAAGCTAGAAATTTTGGACATTTAAGTTATCATTAATAAAAATTGCCACAGAAAAGTGATATACTGCATAGTTACACATATAAATAGATACTAGTGATACCCCATAAATAAATTACGCTATAAATCTCAACCATTTGGCTGATATTTAGATGAATGTCTTGTGTCACACAAAGGGGCAAAGCCTTGATGCATGAAGAGGGAATGACAACTCAAAAGATGGTAGGGTCAGGCCAGTAATATAAAAAGAAAGAAATGGGCCAGGTGGGAACTGTGGTGATCTAGGGAAGATGGGTAAATACAGAAAAATTATAAACCATGACACAAACACAGAATTGCAAGTGGTTTATCATGAATGGGGCACAGAGATGTGGCAAGTCAATACTTAACTAGGAAGATAAGCAAAGCCTGGATTTTATGGAAGAGAAATACCACGCTAAGGATTTTCATTTTATCCTTAAAGATGTAAGAAATAAGTGATTATGGTGCAGGTTTTAGAAAGATAATGCTAGTAGTATTGTTTATAATTCCTTTGCCCCCAGGAGACTGAGGTCTGTAGAGATCATATGTCCAAAACAGTAATCTAGATAATATCAGGACTAGAATTCAGAGTCATCAGACTCACTCTTGGCTCAG
This sequence comes from Taxidea taxus jeffersonii, assembly GCA_003697995.1. Lineage (NCBI taxonomy): Eukaryota > Metazoa > Chordata > Mammalia > Carnivora > Mustelidae > Taxidea > Taxidea taxus. The sequence goes on from RCUC01042169.1 coordinate 20,393, forward strand.
CGTAGGATAACAAGTATCTTAGACAGTAGGATAAGAAGTATCTTAGGCTGTGTGATATGATGTGACTGTCTATTTGTATTCACAAATGCAAAGTTAAGCCAATAACCTTTCTTCATTTAAGTGCAAAAGAACTATCTGTATTTGACTGAAAATTTCTGGAGACTTGGGTTGTATATGTGTAAACATTTTAAAAACAAGTATCTAATGAGGTGTGTGTATTTATATACTTAATATATGAATACTGATGATGACAATATAGAGCATATAAAATTGCTCAATTTCTCCCTCTGCAAAATCATTTCAGAAGTTGACCTTCAGAATTCATTAGCATCATTACTAATTGATTCAAGTATTGACTTAGGTGACCTTTAGTAACAGCCTTAATTCAAATACTAAATCTAGCAGAAGCAGAAAACTCTCTCAGGCAGTTTATTTTGTGCTGTTCAGTTTTTGTTATGGAAATATTAAAAATATACTGAATAGAGAGATTAATAAAATAAACTTCCATGTGCCCATCACCCAGCTTCAAAAATTATAAACTCAAAGTCGACCTCATTTCACCTAAACCAGTGATCTTCAAAAACCATCAACTTTGGGGCGCCTGGGTGACTCAGTGGTTTAAGCCTCTGCCTTCAGCTCGGGTCATGATCTCAGGGTCCTGGGATTGAGCCCCACATTGGGCTCTCTGCTCAGTGGGGAGCCTGCTCCTCCCCCCACCTGCTGCTCTGCCTGCTTGTGATCTCTCTCTCTGTGTCAAATTAATAAATAAAATCTTAAAAAAAAAACATCAACTTTGCCCTCAAGTGGAAATCTCTCAATGTCTTGAGACATTTTTGGTTGTCCAACTGATAGAGGGGGTACTACTGGCATCTAGTGGGTAGAGGCCAGAGACGTTGGTAAATATTCTATGCACAGACCTTGATGACAATTACTTTGCCTAAAATATCAGTGGCACTGCTGTTGAAATATCTTGATCTACGTCCTAACTCACACCATCTCTTTTCCACATTATTGTTAAGCAAGCCCCAAACATCATATAACTTTATCCATATTTTTTTAGTATGAAATAAAAGGTTAAGAGGTTCTGAAGAATTAAAAAAAATTCTTTTTTATTTATTTAACAGAGAGAGAGAGAGATCACAAGTAGGCAGAGAGGCAGGCAGAGAGAGAGAGGGGGAAGCAGGCTCCCCACCAAGCAGAGAGCCCAATGTGGGGCTCGATCCCAGGACCCTGAGATCATGACCTGAGCCAAAGACAGAGACTTAACCCACTGAGCCACCCAGGTGCCCCGGTTCTGAAGATTTTTAAAGTACATAGTAAGTAGGTTGTTTTTTGTTTGTTTGTTTGCTTGTTTGCTTGTTTCTCAAACCCATACCTAGCCAGACCCTGATCTGCTTTGTATCCTAAAGAGTTGTCCTTGGTAAACCACATTTCTCAGTGTCTGTTGCCAACTAAATTCTTGGTAGGTTTGGCAAATGGAAGTCACTCGATGGAAAACGTTTCAGGTGACATCTCCAACAATTTCCTGAGGGATCCACCTCCTGCCTGAATTGGATGGTGTCCCCAACCCCAAATTCATGTCCGCCTGGAACCCGTGAATGTAACCTTCTTTGGATATAGGGTCTTTGTAGAAGTAATTATTTTAATATGAGGTCATACTGGACTAGAGTTGGCCTTAAGTCCAATGACTGCTGTCTTTATAAAAAAAAGGAGGACATTTGAGCACAGAGACTCAGAGGACACAGACACACAGAGGGAAGACGGTCATGTGAAGGTGGAGGCAGAATTTGAAATGAAGCAGCAACACATCAAGCAATGTCAAAGGTTGCAGTGAACAGCACAAGCTAGGAAGAAGCAAGAATTCTTCCCCTGAGCCTTCAGAGGGAGCATGGCCCCACTGACACCTTGATTTCAGACTTTAGGACCCCTGAACTGTAATGGAATAAATTTCTGTTGTTTTAAGCCAGTCAGTTTATGATGAGTAGTTATGGCAGCCCAAAGAAACTAATACACCACCCCCCATGGTCCCACTTCCCGCTGTGATTCCAGATTCTCCTCAGAAGCATTAGCTCCTCACCTCTGGTCCTTTTATTCTTTAGCCTTACAGATATAGTGGCACCATAAGGTTGTAATCTCTGAGTTGATTCACCGTCCTCAGTTTTAGTTCTGCTAATATGTTTACAACTAGTTCCTTACATTAAATTCCTTGTAATGAACTATCTGGGTGGTTTCTTTTTTCCTCTCTGGATCTTACACATGGAAAATATAGTGCCAAATTTAGTAATTTGTAGAAAATACTTATCCTTGTGTAGTACTTGAGTTTCTTTTAAGTTCTCTCTTAAATAGATTCCACAGTCTGGCTTCTACACAAAAGGATTATTTTGAATCTATTTAATATTTTGCATTTTTATGTGAAATCTGATATAAATTAATCTGCATGAGCATTATCAATTGGCACTTTATATTGAGCAGTACTTAGCAAACATGTATTAATTAGTGAAAGAAACACTAATTTTTACAGAAGTATAATGCAAAACTATAAACCAGGAGTCTGCCAACTTTCTCTGTAAAGGACTGAAGAGTAAATAATTTAGGCTTCGTAGGTCTTATGGTCTCTACCACAACACCTCAACTCTGCTGCTGCAGCATGAAACCTGTCATAAACAATATGTAAAAAAATGAGCATGGTTGTATTCCAGTAAAACTTTATTTACAAACAAAGGCAGTGGGTTTGATTTGTCCTAGAGGCCATAGATTGCTGATCCTGCTATAAACTATCTAGACTTTTGAATGTATATTTTCCATCAATATCACATATATACACACCACATGCAGCTATATCATTTTCTACACAGAGAAAAAATATACTTTCTTTCTCTTAAAAAAGTCAATTTTTCAAAGATCTGCTTGCTTCTACTCTCAGTATTTCATTCTTTCAAAAGATTGATATCTTGGAAAAGAGTCATTAGGCCAAAACATTAGACCTTAGGGATAAATCTACAGAAAATTGATTGAGTGAACAAACCAACTTACTCTTTTGTAAAGTCTCCCTACACTCTTATTTAGAAGGATGAATAATATCTCAACAACTGGCCAGGAATTATTTTTGTAGTATCAAATTTTGGTTCCATTCTCAAACACTTCCCTAAAACAAAATCAATATTTTCAAGAGTAAACAAATTTGGCCACACACAGATAACAAAGAACATATGACTTATTTATATTTCCACTAGACTTAGATATTTTGAAGGCATGCTCTAATTTGTTTTATTATTCTTAACATCTAACTTAATTTCTGTCTCTTCATGGTAAGTCATCAAATAATATTTGCTGAATAAATGAACACGGTATTCTAAGATGGTGAACTATGTATAATTATATGTCATGTAGAATCTATGATTGGCTATTTCATAAATATAGCAGTTTTAAAATTGGCTTATGGGAACAAAAATAATTTGTTTCAGTGGAGGAATCTATAAATGTAAATGTGGAGAGAAGGGCTAACAGGTGCTAATTTACATCCAGGTCAACTATTCTCTTGGGATTGAATGTTCTCTCTGTCATGAGCAGGCAGTCCAGTAACCACAGGCACATAAAAATATTGAGTTATATCCTGGGGTTAACCAAATATGATAACATGGTACACTTTGACAGAATTTAAGGTTGAGATTTCCTTCCAGGTGCCAGAATGTCATACAACAGTCCACAATAACCATGCATGTAGGCAGCCCTAAACAGGCTGCTAGTTCCTGAGCATCTAAATTTGTGACAATTTGTGAATGAATCACCATGCCCTCCATAGAACTTGGCAAATGGATCAGCGCTTCTGCATCTGGCATTGTACACAATTTGCATATTGTGGAAGTGAAGCACTTTGCAATCTCTGAAGCCCATCTCATTATGGCATGATGAGCTCATAGCCATGTGCTTTCCATCTTTAGTTCTAATTTCAGGGCAGCCATAGTTAAAACCTGAGGACATACATACATAGCTTATGGATAATGACTGGCTAGACTGTTTTTACTTTAGTAAACTTAAGATGTTAAATTAAGGACAACTTGACACCAACTAGAGTGGAAAAGAGGACAGGCAAAAGTTTCCCCTCCTTAATACCAGTTTTTACAAAATAAAAAAAAAATTAATACTTGAATTATTTCAAATGAGAAAAGTGCTGAAAATAGTTATTAAAATTTAAACTACCTCCATGATTTATGTTTAGTTTCCGTAAGACACTGTTAACAATCATTAATCATGGGAACCATGTGCTAAAAATGTGTTTCTAAAATATGACAGTAGTTATATTTCTTCTATCCTTTATGCAGCTTGATTTTGTTATTATTTAAAAACAATGAGCATATGGGAGTAGAGGTTTTTTTGCAAATTTGTTTAACATGTATATTTAAAATTAGAATTAAGAGAAAATTTAGATAATGTGCCATGGTGCTAGTGTTCATTACAGATTGTGAGACACAAACAAGTAGAAGAGCACATAACCATATGCTGTCCATTACTACTAGAACTCTAAATGCATTGACAATTAATGTTTTATAAATGCATCCCAGAACCAGATTTTGGCTTCAATATTCAGCTCCCCTACAGTTTCACTAGTTCCCTAACTTACCTCTTACAATTAGTAATTTCAAGAGTTAGAACTTCAAACAGTGGATTTATTATGAATACATTTTTGTGATATGTGATATGTGATCTCAAAATAATTTTGAGGAAAGATTACTAAAAAGAACCCTCAGATCTGAAAAGTTGTTGGGAAAACTGGACAGCTGCATGTGAAAGAAGGAAACTGGACTACTTTCTTATATCACATACAAAAAAAGTTAGAATGAATTAAAGACCTAAATGTGAGACCTGGAACTATACAAATCTTAGAAGAGAACACAGACAATAATTTCTCTGATATTGGTTGTATCTTTTTAGATATGTGTCCTAAGGGTAACAAAAGCAAAATAAACTATTGGGACTACATCAAAATAAAATGCATCTGTACAGTAAATGAAACAACCAACAAAACTAAACTAAGAGCCAACCTACTGAATGTGAGAAAATACTTGGAAATGACACATCTGATAAAAAAATTAGTATCCAAAATATATAAAGATACTAGTTTATACAACTTTACTTATACAACTCAATACCAAAACCCCAAATAAGCCAATTAAAAATGAGCAGAAGACAGGAGCAGACATTTCTCCAAACAATACATACAGATGGCCAACAGACACATGAAATGATGCTCAACATCACTTATCATCAGGGAAATGCAAATCAAAACCACAATAAGATATGAGCTTACACCCGTCAGTATGGCTAAAATCAATAACAGAAGTAACAAGTTTTGGTGGGGATATAGAGAAAAAGGAACACTGTTGGTAGGAATGTAAACTGATGCAGCCACTGTGGAAGACAGAATGGAGGTTCTTCAAAAAATTAAAAATAGAACTGCCATATGATCCAGTAATTATACAACTGAGTATTTAACCCCCAAAATAAGAAAATACTAATTCAAAGGGAAATAAGCACCCCTGTGTTCATTGCAGCATTATCTACAATGGTCAAATTATAGAAGCAGCCCAAGGGTCCATCAGTAGATGAATGGATAAAGAAGAGGTGGTATATTTATGTGTATACACACATAGATTTTCAGCTATAAAAAATGAAATCTTACCAATTTCAACAACATAGATAGATCTAGAGAGTATAATATTAACAAAATAAGCCAGTCAGAAAAAGACAAATACCATATGACTTCACTCATATGTGGAATTAAAAAACAAAACAGCAAACAAAAGGGAAAAAAAGAGACAAACCAAAATACAGACTCTTAGCTATTGAGAACAGATGATTATAGCAGATAGGGGCGGGGGCTGGTGGGAAATGGGTGAAATAGGTAAGTGGATTAAGAGTACACTTATCTTCATGAGCACTGGGTAATATATGGAATTGCTGAATCACTATGTTGTACACCTGAAACTAATATAACACTGTATATTAACTACACTGGAATTAAAATAAAATAAAATACATGCACAGGGAAAAAAGAATGCTCGAGTATTTTCATAGTGTGGGGAAAAGCAGCAAGATAAAAATGATCCAAAAATATATCTTCTGCAAGCTAATGAAATATTCGTCTGAAAAAGATCAATGTGGCCAATTTATTTGTGGTCTTGAGATAGCCATAAATGCACTTCAGTGTTTCTAAAAATCAATGAAAACTTTGTTGATGGATTGTCACATAGTCAAATTACCAAGTGTTACCTACTCAAGGAATTATTTTGGTGTGGTAGAAAAGAAGAAAAATATATATGCATATATATATATATATATGTGTGTGTGTGTGTGTGTGTGTGTGTGTAAAAGACACACTTCTTATTTTTACAAATTGTTTTAGAAATGAAAAGTTGAATTTAGTCCATGAACTAATGTTTTTACTTAAACCAACTTGATTATTTAGACAAGCAATTATTCATGTTCTCAAACTGATTTTTATGCTGATAGAAACAGCATAACTGCCTTGCCCTTGATAAAGTTAATTTTGTGACTCTAGGTTAACTTCTTTGGGCCTCTGCTTCTCCATCTGTAAAATAGGAGTTTGGACATGCTAAACTCATTCATATTAATTATAGGTTATTTATAACCTCAGAGGGGTTAATTATAGAATCTCCTTCATATGGTTACTGTGGAAATTAAATGAGATCATATATTTAAAACCTTTAACACAGTTTCTGGCACACAGTACATGTTCAAAAAACATCAATGTGTTATATAAGATTTTCAGTTTAGGTTTATAAAAACATAACCTAGATTATAAACAGAATAAATGGACTCACATAATTGGCTCACACTGGAAGCACACTAATAGGCCTTCATGGGCCTGGCTAGGTAGAGCTGTTCAAAAATGTCATTGAAACTTTATCTTTCAGATCTGTTTTCCTTTGTATTGGCTTTATTCTCACATAGGGCCTTGAGATGACAGGAAAATACTGGTATTTACAATCTATAGTTACAGAAGAAAAGGAAGGATCATTTCCTACGGTTCTGGCAATAGCCTCAGAAGGATTCTTACCTGGCAAATCAGTGAGGCCAGGGAAAAGGAGCAGCCTGGGGAACAGTAAGGGATCCCTCTTAGGGATGGTATGGTAGGGTTACCATTATTATTATTATTATTATTATTATTATTCATTTCTTATGCTGGCTAGTTATAAACATTAAAATGACTTTTACCTAACTAGGTCATTTACTAGAAGTTAAACTGAAAAAAAGATGATGTTTGATAAATTTGCTCACAGTTATCTAAAAAATACAGTGGTGATCTAAGCCTTGTTGGGATGCCATTTAGGAACTGACAATTATGGAAAAATTACATTTATTCAACTATGGGATGTAAATAAATAATTATTTTGACATCAAAACCTGGGAAGAATGTAATCATTGATTTGATGATTCAAAAATAACATGGTACAGAGGTTAAAAGCATGGGTAGAAAGGCTTCTCTTATTTGCAGTTTTATTCCTAGTACATTTGCCAAAAAGGAATGGTTCTGCAGCTTAGAAGTACAGTGGGCAGTTTAAATGTCAAAGATTCCATGGCACTTTTTATGTGAAAGAAAGCACTTTTTCTCATCTCCTTCCTTAGCCAATAGAATCTCAGTTAAGAATTAAAAGCAGAGCCTACTCTGTAGGGTTATTTATGGATATTTTCATCTAAGGCAGTATTCTTTATATTCACATGAAAAACAAATAATAGAAGAGAGAGATTTGACCATGTTGGTGTTGTGATGGCATTTTGATGGAGGACACAAATGTAACTTTTAATGCTATAATTTAAAACAAAAAGAGATCTCTTCTTTAACTTTATCCACTTATGTGATTATGATTTTTCAAAATAACCATTTAATTTTAAAATAATTTTAGATTTACAGAAAAATGTTAATATAATACAAACAGTGTCCATGTACTCCAAATCCAGTATTTTCTATCCTACTATTAGCACCTTACACTTAGTATGGTACATGTGTCACAGTATCTTTTTAAAAAAGAAACTTTAGGTCAGCATTCAAAACATAAAATTATATATTATGTTTCTGGTTAAAGATGGTATGATAAATCCATTTTCTGGCATCTTCCACAAAATCATCCTAAATGAAGGGGCGCCTGGGTGGCTCGTTGGTTAAGTCTTTGACTTTTGGTTTTGACTTAGGTCATGATCTCAAGTTTGTGGAATAGAGCCCAGGGTCAGGCTCCATGATCAGCAGGGAGTCTGCTTGGGATTCTTTCTCTCACCCTCCCTCTGCCCTTTCCCCCGCTCATGTGCATGTGTGTGCTCTCTCTTGCTCTCTCTCTTTAACTCTAAAATAAATAAATAAATCTTAAAAAAATATATCATCCCAAATAAAGAAATGAAAAAGAAGTAAATATTTCCAATGAATCAATACACAAATGCAACCTCCAGTTGCAAGTTTTGGAGTCCAGTTATTCTCATTATTTGTTGTAGTTATGTTCTATAAAGTCACTGCACGGAATGAATTAGTGAATTCTGAATTATTGCTCCTAGCAGAAATACAGAGTTTGATTCCTGTGAGCTTCTGGCCACAATATATTTACTATCTAATCAATACCTAACTGTGTTTAATGTGTGTTTCCATTTAAAGACCCCTTACTTTATTTCATTAACAGTACACTCATGGCCAACAGCGCTATGACTCATGTCTGAATGAAGCTTATCTAATCTGTAAATTTTCCCCATAAGGCACACCATAACCTATTTGCACTTAGGAACACAAAATAACATTTCAACACTATACTTCGGGGCCTTTTTAGAAAAATGTAATCACCGTCAAAAATCACAAAAATAAGGCATTAAATAGATGTCAAAAAGGACACTTGTTTACAAGTATGTGAGCTGAAACAAGAAAGCTGGGTGTTGCCTTGTTTGACCTTAGCTAGGAATATGCACATTGGGCAAAAATCAAATTTTTCATCACTCTGTACATATCTATGAATGACTGTGAAAGCACTCCACATACTGACTTCGAAGATACAAATGACTATTATTGAGCAGGTAATATCTCAAATACAGAATTTGAAATAATGTATATCACATGAAGGCAATGAAATCTGGCCCCAAAATATTTGGGGAATTTGGGAGGTGGATGACAGGTTAAATACTTCTGGCAAGATATTGATTTATCTAAAAGTATGTAGTTCAAGTTTCCAATGTCTTGCTAATACTCCTGTAGTGAAGATAAGAGATCTTAAAAGTTGGGCAGCCATGGGAGAAGGAAAATATTTCTTTAAAGACTTTTTCCCATGGTTAATTGTAAGTTGAATTGGATGAAGGAATAACCATGCAGTTAGACACCCTTTTTTTTTCTATTAATTCTTTCATTAACATAAAGGGGCACCCAATGACCACCAGACCTCTGGAGAAATCCTGGATCATGAAAAAAAAAGATGAAGAAATGTATATGAACATATATTAGATAAATAAATGAATATATAGATGGATAAATAAATTCTGAAAAAAGGATAATATAAGACACAGAAGACATTTATTTTTAAAGAACTGTTAATTAGATATCTAGTTTCTGGTCTGGCATATATGGAGCCTAGAAGTTGTCACGCCATCCTAACGACAAGGAAAAAGCTGAACAATTAAAAAATTAACAACTCTTCTTAAATCCATCAGAGAAGTGATGCCACAGGGCAAAGTGCTGCCCTCCATGTATGATCCATGAAAGAAATAATTAATAAGCTGGACTTCATTAAAATTAAAAACCTCTTCTCTGCCAACAACACTCTCCAGAGAATAAGACAAGCCACACACTGGGGGAAAATATTTGCAAAAGACATATTTCATATAGGACTGTTCTCTAAAATGTACAAAGAATTCTTAAACTCAACATTAAGAATATAATAAGCATAAGAATGGGCAAAATATCTCACCACATATGGCAAATAAACATATAAAAATGTGCTCAGCATGTTATTAGGGAATTACAAATTAAAATAATAATGAAATACCATCATATGCCTGTTAAAAACGATAAAAAAATTCCAAAACACTGATAGCACCAAGTGTTGGCAAGTAGGAGAAGCAATGGAAACTCTCATTCATTGCTGGTAGGAATGCAAAATGGTATAGCCACTTTAGAAGACACTTTGGCAATTTCTTATAAAACAAAACCCATTATCTTTTTTTTTAATTTTTCTTTTTTTATTTAAATTTTACATAGTTAACATACAATGCAATATTGGTTTCTCGAGTAGAATTCAGTGATTCATCAGTTGCACACAACAGCCAGTACTCATCACAAGTGTCCTCTTTAATACCCATAACCCATCTTAACCCATCTTCCATACACCTTCCTCCATCAACCTTCAGTTTTTTCCTCTATCATGAAGAGTCTCTTATGGATTGTTTCCCTCTCTCCTTTTTCCTTTACCCCCTCCCATATGTTCATCTGTTTTCTTTTTTAAATTCCACATATGAGTGAGATCATATGATATTTGCCTTTCTCTGACTGACTTATTTTGATTAACATAATACACTCTAGCTCCAATGATTTAATAGCAAATGGCAAGATTTCATTCTTTTTGATGGCTGAGTAATATTCCATTGTGTATATACACCATATCTTCTTATCCATTCATCAGTTGATGGACATTTGGGCTCTCTCCTTTGTTTGGTTATTGTTGATAATGCTACTATAAACATTGGTGTGCATGTGCCCCTTTGAATCTGTATTTTTGTATCCTTTGTGTAAATACCTAGTTGTGCTGGATCATAGAGTAGCTCTATTTTTAACTTCTTGAGGAACCTCTCCAGAGTGGCTGTAAAAGTTTGCATTTCCACCAACAAAACTAAACACATTCTTTTTAAAAAGATTTTATTTATTCATTTGTCAGAGAAAGAGAGCGAGAGAGCGTGTGTGTACAAGCAGTGGGAGGGGCAGTCAGAGGGAGAAGGGGGCTCCCTGCTGAGAAAGAAGCCCAGTGCTGGGCTCCATCCCAAAACCCTGGGATCATGACCAGGGCCAAAGGCAGACACTCGATCAAATAAGCCACGGAAGAACCCCAATTAAACACATTCTTAACATGACTGAGCAACTGGACTCTTCATATTTACCTAAGAGGGTTGAAAGATTTTGCCCACACCAAGACCTGCATGAGGATGTTATAGCAACTTTATTCACAATTGCCAAAACTTGGAAGTAACCACGATAACCTTTAGTAGGTGAATGGTATATAAACTGTGGCACATACAGACAATGGAATATTATTCAGCACTAAAAGAATATGAGCTAACAAGCTATGAAAAGACATCAAGGAAACTTAAATGCATATTACTAAGTGAAAGAAGCCAATCCAAAATGGCTGTATATTTTATGATTCCAACTATATGATATTCTGGATAGAAAAACTGTGGAGATAGTAAAAGGATTAGTGGTTGCTAGGGATGGGGAGGGACGAACAGGCAGAGCACAGGGATTTTTAGGACACTGGAAATACTCTGTATGACACCATACTGATAGACACATATCATTTTACATTTATCCAAACCCACACTATGTCCTATACCAAGACTGAACCCTAATGTAAACTATGGACTTTGAGTCATTACTATGTGTTCATGTAAGTTTACCAGTTCTAACAAAAATCCCACGCTGGTGGGAGATGTTGATAACAGGGGAGGAAATGCATCCATAGGAGTAGGAAATATATGAGAAATCCCTGTACCCTCTCCTCAATTTTGTTGTGAACCTGAAACCGCTTTTTAAAAAGTCTATTTAATAAAACTCTTAATTAGTATTTTTAGAAAGATTTGAGAAAAATATCCATCTAGGTGAGATATAAAGAAAGAGAGAACAAGAGGGCCTCTTAGAATAAATAATATCAGGTGCCTGGGTGGCTCAGTGGGTTAAAGCCTCTACCTTCAGCTCAGGTCATGATCCCAGGGTCCTGGGATTGAGTCCCGCATCGGGCTCTTTGCTCAGCAGGGAGCCTGCTTCCCTTCCTCTCTCTCTGCCTGCCTCTCTGCCTGCTTGTGATCTCTGTCTGTTAAATAAATAAATAAAATCTTTAAAAGCATAAATAATATCATTTAAAAATCAGTAAAAGCATTAGAGAGGAAAGCTAATAATTTACCAAGTAAGTAAAAATGAAAGAAATGAGAAATAAGATATTGGGACTCCTAGGTGGCTCAGTCAGTTAAGCAGCTGCTTTCAGCTCAGGTCGTGATCCCAGGGTCCTGTGATCGAGCCCGGCCTTGGGCTCTCTGCTCAATGGAGAGCCTGCTTCTCCCTCTCCCTGCCACTCTGCGTACTTGTGCTCTCTCTTTGCCAAATAAATAAATAAAATATTAAAAAAAAGAGATAAGATATTAAAGAGAAATAGGAAATTAGTGAAACAACAAAAAATTTATACATTTTTTAAAAAAATGTATTTGTATACAGATAGCTGAGTTGACATAAGGATAAGAACTCTCTAGATTTCCCAAAAGAAGACATAAGCAAAAACCCTTGGTGGTAAGGAAGCATCAAAGCTTGCTTTCAATTTAAGTGTGCTAACCAAAATCCAGATAATTTAAATTTTTTGCAGTAGCTACCACAGCAAGAATTTAAAACCTAGAACCCGCCACAATGGGTAACCCAATGGGAGAATTCCTGCGCTAAAATGGAATTGCAAACTATGAATGTGTGTAATACTGCTGTAGAGAAGGGAGCCAAAGGAAATTCAGCTAACTCAGTTTAAGCATTGGGTAGAACTTTAAAAAACAAACATACCAAGAAACCAAAAGAAGAAAAAATAAAACCCCATATGATAATTCTGGAAAGAAATATCAGACTCAAGCAGGCTCTAGTTTGATTTGGGGCCACTTGATTTTTTAAAATTTCATTTAATTTTAAATTGTGCTAAATTGGTAGGGCACCCAAGGAACAGTCAAAAGTAAGCTGTTTACAACAGACACATGTAGAGCAAAAGAATACAAAAAACTTGAACATAAATGGATATGAAAGAACAGGAACATACAGACAAAAGGAAGATTTATCATTATCAACTAAAATAGACTTGAAATCATTATTAAAGTTACCATGGCTATTTCATATATAATAAATATTTTAATTCTAAACTTTTATGGATCTACTAACATGGTATATAACATTTAAGCAAGATATTAAAAGAGTGACAAAGAGAACTTTACAAATAAACCAATTTTTTAAAAGATTTTATTTATTTATTTCACAGAGAGAGACACAGCAAGAGAGGGAACACAAGCAGGGGAAGTGAGGGAGGGAGAAGTAGGTTTCCCGCCGAGCAGGGAGCCTGATGTGGGGCTCCATCCCAGGACCCTGGGATCATGACCTGAGCCAAAGGCAGAGGCTTAACAACTGAGCCACCCAGGCACCCTAGAAACCACTATTTTAGGAGATTTTTAACATAATTATTCTAATAAGTAATAATAAATTGCATAGATGAAATATATATATATATTGTCTTAAATAGAATTGAAATTACATTAGGGACACCTGGCTGGCTCAGTTGGTAGAAGATGCAATTCCTCATCTTGTGGTTGTGAGTTCAAGCCCCACCTAGGGCCTAGAGCTTACTTAAAAAAAAAAAAAAAAAGAAGAAGAAGAGGAAATGAAATCAGAAATACATTTTGGGGAAAAATGAAAAGATACTTAAAATCTTCGAAATATTTCTAAAACTCATAGGTCAAAATATATTAAAACAAAGATAATATTTATAACTGAATGATAACAGAAACACTCCAAATCAAAATTTGAAGTGTGCAACTAGAGCTGAGAAATGATAGCCTTAAATACTTATACTAGGAAACCAGACAGGATGAAAATTAATGCACTAATTATCAAATTTAAGTAGTTATCAAGAAACAGTAAAAAAAAAAACTGAGGGAAAAAGACAAAGGTAATAAATGCTGAACAATGTTTAAAGTTGATTGTTTAAAAAGACAAACATGTATCACAATTCTAATGAGACTGAGCAAGGGGAAAATGCCAGACATAAACAATACTAAGTTCTACTTTAAAAAATTACCGTCAGGGATAAAACCAGAGAAGCTTTACAAACTAAGCAGATATTAAGTACAAATATACAAAATATGACAATATATCTTTGGACCTAGCTATCTGTAGAAAATCCACTTTCTTTCTGCTCTATGGTATGTGGTGGTGTCTTCATCCCTAGTCTATGCACCTGATCTAACAGCTCATGACTTAGTTGTCATGGCTTAATATCCTGTCATGCCTTAATATCCTGTCAATATTCATCCAAGAGAGTAAATATTAGTTCTCTGCTATAGTATTTCATATGATTACTATAAATGCTATAAACAACACCTCTTATTCTAGCTACTAAATCTTGCTACTAAGTATTGACAACTGCCTAGAAACTAAATAAATGGAACTGTTCACAAGTAATAAGAGGGAATGAAAGGACTTCATTTTGGAATGAGGACTAAGGTGTTTTCTTTTATCTCTCCTACTAAGAATATCTAGAAAATTCGAGAAAGTTATAAAACAGAAACATCTGTTAGAACACTTGTTGATCTCCAAAGAGAAAAAGAAAACCTTATGGAGATAACCCCAGACTTTGGGCTGAATTTCCTACTGAGACATTTGCTAAGATTTAAAGATGGTGCTTAGTGTCTGAGAAACAGCAATTTCAGATTCATAGGGATTGGTAAACAGTGATGGAATTCAGGTTCTGCCAAAAGGAGGAGCCTAAGAAAACATCCAGAAAGGCTACAAACTAGAGACAAAACCCTGCTGCAAAATGAAGCCAAAAAATATAAATCTTCAGGAGAAGACCTCATCATCTAGACCCTCAAATTATCTCTACCTTATTTCACATGCAATATGCGTGCTAAATAAAATAAAAATAGGCATTAAAAACAACAACAACATTACACTCAACAAGAGAGAACGAATGAGTGAACAGAAAGAGACATCAAAAGAAAACATACAGAAGGTGACCAAAGGAGCAAATGAAAACAAACATATGAGACATGTACATAATGTACAACATGTATAAAATCCAGATTGGTAAATTCTGAAACCTATGCTAATTAAACGATCCAACTTAAAAGATAAAGAACTCCTCTGGACCTCCAGCTGAAAACAATGAACTTACAAAGGGCAAAACAATCAAGTTTAAATCTGACTTCTTGATGCATTACCCAAAGCAAAGCAACAGAGAAGCAACATTTTCAAAAAATACAAGAAAATAAAGTGAGAATCA
Organism: Taxidea taxus jeffersonii; assembly: GCA_003697995.1. NCBI lineage: Eukaryota > Metazoa > Chordata > Mammalia > Carnivora > Mustelidae > Taxidea > Taxidea taxus. Next base: position 35,668 of record RCUC01042169.1, read on the forward strand.
AGGACTTTATACGTTGCCAGTGTGTCCATCAGGTACAAAGCGAAAACAGAACATTGTCATACATGCTAGACCTCAGAAAATATTGTTCTCATAAACACTTACAAACCTACTACACTCCTATAACTAGAAAATAAGCTTCCTACAATCCACTGATAATATGAGAAAGTTCAAAAAGATGACTGGTAGTGAGCACCAGATGGATTTAATGGTTGGTTTAGGTCAAGGACACAGGTAGAGGTAAGAACTGAAGACTGAAACATAAATGTTTTTGGTTTCATCAAATAAATGTAATAGAATTTTTTCTATTGAGAATCGAAATTTAGAATAAGCACATTGTTTACCTCATAGATAATAAGCGGGTGGCAAGGGCTAATATTTAAATCTTACAAACCAAACAAAACTATATAAGGGAAAAAAATGATAATAATATAATATTAGAGTATTAGTTTAAAGATAATCACTCAGAAAAAAAATCTAAATAAACCTTCCCAAGTACAAACAAGCAAATAACTAACCCATAAGATAAGGAGACCGAACAGTGAAATACCACATACAAAATATAGTGTATTTAAACATAATATAAAATAATTTAAAAGCACAGAATCTAATTGTGTCAGTCATGTCAAACATCCTGATAAAAACAAACATGCTAGACTCACCTATATAAAGGAAATTATTTTCAGAGTGGCCTATAAGGCAAAACCCATGTCTGTGCTGAAATCAAGAGACATAACTGGGGTGCTTGGGTGGCTCAGTCACTTAAGCTTCCAATTCTGGTTTGGGCTCTGATCATGATTTCAGGGTAGTCAGATTGAGCCACACATCAGGCTCTGCACTGAGTGTGGAGCTTGCTTGAGATTCTCTCTCTCCCTCTGCCCCCTTCCCCTGCTCTCACTCCCTCTCTCTCCCCCCCCCAAAAAAAGGAAACAAAAAGACATGATTTGTAAAAGATGATTCAGAAAAACTAAATATAAAGGGATAAGAGAAAGCATATCAGGAGACTGAAAAAAAAAGGAGTGGATGCAATCTTGATATTTGGCAAGGCAGAATTAAGGCTAAAAATAAGGAGAAAAGAAAGAAAGAGAGAAAGAAAAGAAAGGAAGGAAGGAAGGTAGGAGAAAGAGCGGGGAGAGAGGGGGAGGAGGAAGGGCAGAGAGAGAGAAAGAAAGGAAGGAAGGGAGGGAGGGAGGGAGGGAGGAAGGAACAAGGGAAGGACACATTATAATTCTAAGTCAAATTCGCAATGTAGACATAACAGCTATGAAAGAATATATCTATGCCCTATATAACATAGAGCAGAAATTACATGAGATGCTAAGAGTAATAGAGAAACACACTAATAAACACAAGTGCTTAACACACTACTCTCAAATCAAGTCACATGAAATGAACTGAATCAGTAGAGATATAGAAAACCTAAGAACATTTATTAATGAAGTCCATCTAGTGGAGTATATATCAAATTTTGCACTCCAGTAATTGAAGATGCACATTTTTTTCAAGTACATTTGGAACACTTATGAGATTAATTGGATCACAAAGAGAAGCTTAATGAGTAGAAATAATACAAACTATGTACTTAATTCACAATTCAATATGTTAGAAATCAATTTTTTTTCAAAAGACCATCCTATCTAGCAATTTAAAAGCTCAGTAGTGCATTTTAGGTTCTATGGAATATAAAGGAGTGATTGTCACATCCTTAAATATTCATATCAACACAAATGAAAAGGAAGAAAATATGTGAACTAAATACCCCCCTCAAAAAGTTAAAAAACAACAAAATAGAATGAAAGAGAGAAAAAAAGGAAATAATAGGGATTACAACAGAAATGAATGTATAAGGGATGCCTGGGTGGCTCAGTCAGTTGAGAGTCCAACTCTTGATTCCAGCTCAGGTCATGATCTCAGAGTCATAGGATTGAGCCCTGTGACAGGGTTTATGCTCAGTGCAGAGTCTGCTTGAGATTCTCTCTCTCCCTCTGCCCCTTCCTGCCTTGTGTATTCTCTTGCTCTCTCTCTCAAATAAATAAATATTTTGAAAAAAAGAAAGAAATGAACGCATTTGAAACAGAAAAGTACTACAACTGCATATACATGAAAGCCTTATTTCTGTGAAAAATTAATGAGATAACCTCCTAAAAATGAACTAAGAAAACAAGTACAATTTATAGTTGGTCTGAAATAACCATTGACACAGAGGAAGTCATTTGTGAAACTCTTTCCAAATACACTTGAAAACCTCTGTGAAATGGATGATTTATTAAAAAGTACAATTTCCCATAATGTATCCCTGTAGAAAAACATATTGCCAAATAAATTTCCATGGAAGAAATAAAGGATGTTCCCAAAGAACTGACCTCTTTAAAAAAAAAAAAAGCGTAGGTTCAAATAGTTTTATTGGAAATTCTACTATACCCTCAAAAAACAGATGCTTTTAACTTTACCTACACTTTTGTAGAGCATAGGAAAAGAAGAAAAACTTCTAAGTTAGTTAGTTAGTTATTGTTTTATTGCTTTATTTGTCATTTTATTGCAGCAAGAACACAACATGGGATCTACCCTCTTAATCAACTTTTATGTGCACAATATTGCTAACTATAGTTATTGTGTTGTATAGCAGATCTCTGGAACTTAATCAACTTGCATAACTGACACTTCATACCCATTAAATAACAATTCTCCATTTCCCCCTCCCTGGAGCCCCTGGCAACCACTATTTTACTCTAGGCTTATGTATTTGACTACCTCAGATAACTCACATAAATGGAATCATGTACTATTTGTTCTCTGTGACTGGTTTATTTCACTAAGTGTAATGTCCTCAAGGTTCAATCATGTTGAATATGGCAGGATTTCCTTCCTTTTAAAAGCTGAGTAATATTTTATTGTATGTATATATTTTCTTTACCCATTTATTCACCTATTGATATTTAGGTTGTTTCCAGATCTTGGCTATTGTAAATAATGCTGCAATAAACATGGGTGCACAAATAATCTCTTTGAGATTCTGATTTTAATTCTTTTGGATAAATATCTAGAAGTAGGATTGGTGGATCATATGGATATCTATCTTAAAAATTTAGATTTCTTTAGATTTTTGAATCATGTAACTAGTTCACATATTAAAATATAGAAGTAAATAGGGGTGCCTGGCTGGCTCAGTGGATAGAGCATGTGACTGTTGATCTCAGGGTTGTAAGTTGAAGCCTCACATTGAGTGTAGAGATTACTTAAAAATAAAGTCTTTATTTAAAAAGTACATAAAGGGGCACCTGGGTGGCTCAGTGGGTTAAGCCGCTGCCTTCAGCTCAGGTCGTGATCTCAGGGTCCTGGGATCGAGCCCCACATTGGGCTCCCTGCTTTGGCGGGGAGCCTGCTTCCCCCTCTCACTCTCTGCCTGCCTCTCTGCCTACTTGTGCTCTTTGTCTGTCAAATGAATAAATAACATCTTTAAAAAAAAAGTACATAAAAAGTTAAATAGAAAAGAAACAAATAAAACTGAGTGTATATCAAATTGACAACATAATCAAACAGAGAAAATAATTATTCCTATAATTTTTAACACAGTAGTCTAACTGCAAAGAATATTTATTAGTAGTAATATCTCAATATTGAAAAAATTATAAATATTATAATATAAAACAAGAAAATGAATATATTAGAAACTGACACTTTACATTTGGGAAAAAGAGATACAAATATAAAATATACTATTTAAAAAAAAACCCTGCAACAATAAATTTGAAAGGGAAATAAACACATGAACACATAATTTTGAAACATACATAGTTTCTAGTTTTTCCCCTGAAAGGACCTGTAGGAAATGAACATTGCAGTGATAGAGGCTTACAGTGGGCTCTTGGGAAAAATCTTCATTTAAGGTTTGCAAAAAGGAAAGTACAAGGTAAACCAGGTCATATTGTGCCAGTATACAAGGAAGCACTAAAAAACTAATGGAATCATGTCAATAAGACATAGGGACCAGTTTGAAGTGTTCAGAAAGGTAAAGCTGGGAACAATCTGATCATCTAAAAAATGATTTTAGGGCACCTGGCTGGCTCAGTGGGTTAAGACTCTGCCTTAGGCTCAGGTCATGTTCTCCAGGTCCTGAGATCAAGGCCTGCATAGGGCTCTCTGCTCAGCAGAGAGCCTGCTTCCAACCCCCCCACCTCTCTGCCTACTTGTTGCCTCTCTCTCTCTGTCAAATAAATAAATAAAACCTTTTAAAAAATGACTTTAATTTATTGTAATTAAAAAATTACAAAACAAATTATAAAATTTATTTGTTATAAAATAAATCAAAATCATTAATACAATGTGATCCACACAAAACCATAAAAAAATGTGAGAAGGGGGAGTTGAAAGATCTTCTTTATATACAAGGAATGGTAGAAGTGGGGGGAAAAATCATGATTTTCTAACTCCCATGGCAAAGATCACCAAAGAATGTTAAAACCACTGGGTTAAAAGTTCTTGAATTAGCCAAATGTATTAATACGGTTACATACCCATATATACAAATATAAAAGATTTCATATTAAAAGTATATTTTAAGGGTATCTGGGTGGCTCAGTCAGTTAAGCATCCAACTTCAGATTTTGTCTCAGGTCATAACCTCAGGGTTGTGAGATAAAGCCCCAGATTGGGTTCTGCACTGGGCATGGAGCCTGCTTAAAATTCTCTGTCTCTCTCTCCCTCTTCCCCTCTCCTGCCTCAAAAAAAAAGTGTATTTTATATTCCCTCTCCTTCAGTTTCCAGAGAAAATATGAACACTTTTTGAATTTACATGGATGATATGGAGTTATTGTTACATTTGTCTTAAATTTTCAGTTTGAAGCTTTTAAATGCAATAAATTGGAAGGAAATATATTATTTATAATAACAATGAAATATGGTCAACTCCATTATAGATAACATTTTTAAAAGGAAAGACACTGAGGAAGACCTAAATAAATATTGACACATTACATTCAGGGCCAGGAAGACCCACTATTGGAAAGATGTCACTTATTCACTAATTATTCTATTGAGTCAATATAATTTCAACATGAATTACCAAAGGATTTTTCATTCAAATCAAAGAGTTGTTTCTAAAATTTATATAGAATGAAAAGGCCTAAGAATGGCTAAGATATTCCCCCAAAAGAACAAATGTGAGGAAGTATCCTATCATAAACCAAAACTATTTATAGAGCTATACAGAGATTACATGGATTTGGTGCCACAAAAGCAAATAAACAGCCCATAAAGAGACACATGCTTATGTGGAAAGTGGATTTATGCTACAGTTGCCATTGAATATCTTCAAGAAATTGTGGGTGGTAAAATAATTGGTGACCCATGTAGAAGAATGCAATCTGATCCCCCTAAACTATTTTTAAAAATCAATTCCATCATTATTAAAGACTTAATTTTGACAAGCAAAACTATAAAACTTTTTTCAAATCAATGTAAGAAAATATATTTAATATATCATGTTAGAGGAAAATGTTTTAAGCTATTAAACAGCATTAACTGTAAAGAAAAAGATTGGTAAATGTAACTTAATGAAATTAAGAAATTTTGTTAAGTTTAAAAGACTACTGCAAACCAGAAGGAAATCTTTGCAATGTGTATGACTGACAGAAAATCACTGTAAGAGTCAGTAAGTATCCAAAAGATGAAAAATCTCAAAAGATGGGATGCCTAGGTGGCTCAGTTGGTTGAGCATCTGCCTTCAGCTCGGGTCATCATCCCAGAGTCCCAGGACTGAGCTTGGGTCCTGCTTAGCGGGACTCCTACTTCTCCCTCCCCCTCTGCCTGCCACTCCCCCTACTTGTGCCTTCTCTCTCCCTCTCAAATAAATAAATAAATAAAATCTTTAGTTAAAAAAAAATCTTAAAAACCCCACAAAAAACAGAAGATATAAACAGGACCTTCATAGGAGATATATGTCACTCACAAACATAAAAAATATATAATTCCAACCTCATTAGTAATCTGTATAACAAAAATTTAAATCACAAGAAATGGGACATTATACCCATTAAAATTCAGTTAATATGTTGGCCAATATGAAGAGCAATATGTAGTTTCACCCAACTGCTGCTAAAAGTCTACAGTGGTACAACTCCTTGCCACTTCTAAAACATTTTGGCATGGCATAAGAAAGTTGAACATGTGCTTATACCAAAACCAGCAGTTTTGGTATATGCTCTAAGGGTTTGCTTTTTTTTCTCAATGGCTAGATAGGAAATATTTTAAGTATGGTGGACCATGGAGTCTCTATCACAACTATTTAACTCTCTTTCATTGGAACATGAAAGCAGCCATAGAGAATACATGAAGAATTGAGGATAGCAATATTCCAAAAGAACTTTATTTATGGACACTAAAATGTGACTTTCATGACTAAAATGTGAATTTCCATGTGTCATAAAAATATCATTCTTCCTTTTTTTAAATTAAAAAGTATAAGAATAATTCTTAGCTCATGGATAATACTTAAATAAGCAGCAGGCTGGAATTGGCTCATGAACCATAGTTTGCCAATCTTACTACTCCCTATTTAGAGTGGTCCAAAAACCAGCAGCAGTGGAATCACCTGGAAGTTGACAGAAGTAACACTGCTTTAGGTAAAATCTTGCACAACTGAACTAGAAAATATGAACAAATTGTTTATAGCAGTATCTGTTACAACTGAAAACTGATTAAAATAACCTCATATAAAAAAATAAACTTGTATGACTATTAATAAAAGAACCCACAGATCAACTGTGCATATTCATAAAGTGGATTATATAATAATACAGGCATTAATAGATGAATATCAAATTGCAGAAGAGAAGCAAATCAAAGAATAACATCTGATATGACATGATTTATATAAAGTTCACAAGACAATACATTGTTTAAGAATATCTAACAAGCTAAATGTCCATCAACAAATGAGTGAATAAATGTAATACATGTTCACAAGCATGCACACACCCAAAGAAGAATATTATACAACCTAAAAATGAAGGAAATCCTGCCATTTACAAAATGGATGAAGTTGGAGGACATAATGCTAAGTGAAATAAGGCAGACATAGAAAGACAAATACTAGATGATCACACATGTGCACTTTAAAATAGATGCACATATCTCTGAAACCAATAATACATTGTATGTTAATTAATTGAATTTAAATTTTTAAATGGGAGAAAAAAATTTAAAAAAAATAGACCCATAGAGAGAAGCCTGGGTGGCACAGTCAGTTAAGTGACCATCTCTTGGTTTCAGCTCAGGTGATGATCCCAGGGACGTGAGAGCAACCCCTAAATTGGCTCCCCACTGAGCTCAGAGTCTGCTTAAGATTCTCTTTCCTTCTCCCTCTGCCCCTCCCCCCTGCTCTCTCTCTCTCTCTCTCTCAAATAAATAAAATAAATCTTAAAAAAAATAAAACAGATCCATAGAGTCAGAGAATACAATGTTGGCTGCCACGGGGTGTAAGTGAGAGGGAAATGAGGAGATATTAGTCAAAGGGCACAAAGTCTCAGTTATGCAAGATGAATAAGTTCTGGGAATCTAAGTACAGTAGGGTGCCTATAGTTAACAATAAACAATACTGCACCATATACTTGAAATTTGCTAAGAAAGTAAATCACAAGTGTTCTCAGCATACACCCAAAAAAAGAAAATGGTAACTATGTGAGGTGATGAATATGTTGATCAGCTTTATTGTGGTGATTATTTCACAATGCATACACACATGAAAACATCAAGTTGCATACTTTAAATACATACAATTTTCATTTGCCAGTTACACCTCAATAAAGCTGAGAAAAAGAATATCTAGACACATGGGGAAACTAAAGGAAAATTGTAATGCAAAATTAGATCAAATTTCTGCTTCTAGCTGATTGAATAATAGGTACCAAAGTAATAATCCCACTTCAAGCAGTTAAAAATGGACAAAATATATGAAACATAAATTTTCAGAAGCTGGACAACTCCCAGCACAGGACAGCAATCCCTAAGAGACAGAAAACAAATTAGGGGAACCCTGAGATTGCCCCAGTTTGCTCTCCCTGTGAGTATCCAACCAGGCTGCACTTTAGAGAGGTACAAACAATGTTGAGTTGGGCAAGGACCAGAACTTGAGAAGAAATATCTAAGAACCAGAGAAGTTAGGAAGGCTAGCATTCCCAAATCAGCATACCAGAGAAGAGAGAGCTGCACAGAACAAAGAGAACTCAGCAGAGAAAGAGCTCAAGATAACTGCAGACGTTTCCATTGGAGTCCTCAGCTGTGGACAGATCAGTGCATGAATGGAAAGAGGCTCCCCAAGGCTGAGGAAAGAACCACTGGAAAAAAGCAGACAGAATCATCACCAGAGATTACAGATGGCCAGGAAGAGTCTGCACTCCTCAATAATAAAGAGAAAAAAAAAAACCTTGAATGCTAGAAGTCTAGAATACTATCAAGGATATGTTCTCAGTGGTATTGTATTTTATTTTATTTATTTTTTTAAAGCCCACACTTCTTTTTTTTTTAAAGATTTTATTTTATTTATTTGTTAGAGAGAGAGAGAGTGAGCACAGGCAGACAGAGAGGCAGGCAGAGGCAGAGGGAGAAGCAGGCTCCCTGCCGAGCAAGGAGCCCGATGTGGGACTCGATCCCAGGACGCTGGAATCATGACCTGAGCCGAAGGCAGCTGCCTAACCAACTGAGCCACCCAGGTGTCCCCTCAGTGGTATTTTAAGTAAGATTGTTGATTTTATATATATGCACACACACATACTGATTATATATATATATAATATATACATTGGTTATATATATTATATATATACATTGATTTTATATATACACACACACATATACACATACATATACAGACACGCGCACTTTTTCATATACGTTATAATCTTTATCCTTTTAAAATTAAATCAATTCCTTTTTAGTTTATTATTTTTATTAATGGAGATTTTTTGTTAACTGAATTTTACAATTAGGATATATGAATGCCATTTCATTAATCTAATGCCAAAGAAATAAGAAAGTCTGTAACTTTTTCTTACAGCCCTGTAATTCTTGGTGAATCAATAGAGAAAGAGGAGAATCTTAAGCAAAAACAGCTGAAGCTGTAATTGTCTCAAATTATTAATTTTTTAGACTCTACCTCGTTAATTTTGCAGGAAAATATTCTATATTGGAAAAAAAATTTCCTTTTATCTGTCCCTGTATCACCTGTCTCTAATGTCTCCTTTATGTTCTGGCAGGGAAAAGAGATCAGCAGTAAAAACAACAGATGGGAGGACCCATTTCCTTGGTAATGATGCCTCCTTAACTCTGTGGATTTGATTGAGTCTATCAGTCAACAGCTTCTAGATACTTTTGGACTAAGAATTTTAAACGTCTGATTTATTCAGTGTCAGTTTTCTGTTTTTAATTTATAACTATGGAGGGATACTAGCTTCTTTTGTCTTTTTTAAACTAAAAGCTAAATTTCATCCAGGTAGAATTTCACACACAGCATTGCCATCAATCCAATAATGGTGTGTCACTCTAATCTTTTGAGTTTGAGAGGGCAAAAACAATTTCTATTATATTCCTTTTCTTAGCCACAATTGTTTACCCTTCACATTTGGATTGCTTGAGAAAGAGCATAATATTTCTTAGATTTTTTGCTTGAAAAAACAAGGACTACAATAACCAGGTATTGAAGGAAATATCTGTAACAATTCAAATTTACAAGTGCACCACAGAGTCTGGTTATACCCATTTTTTAGAAATCCAAAAGGGGATTCTTTTTTTCTTAAAGGAAAAATCCGTGATTTGCTTAAAATGTTTGAAAAATTATGTTAAAACACAATCAGAACAAAAAGTTTATTGCTTCTGTACTCTAAGATACTTCTCAACATTTACTGTAATTTTTGTCACAACCAAATTGTAATTAATTTGAGGAAGCACACTAGTTTGGAAAATCTGATGAAAAAAACATGCTAAAGAATGAGCAAATGAATATCAATATCTGAAAGAAAGAAATATATTTTTGCTTATGGCCTTAAATGAAGCATCATAAACATAGTCAAATCTGGTTACAAAAATACCCATTAATAAAAAGGACCAATTAGAAAAAGAAATGTATTTAATTTTAAAGGGACAAAAGATAAAATTATTTTATAATAATGAAGTGGCATAGTTAACATAACCTATTCATAGAGTTATGAAGAATAAGATGTTGAAAAAAAATCCCACTGGTACCAATAAATTTGGGACAGAGTTTTCATGAAGTGTGTACAGATTTATTTTCATAGCATCCAGTTAAAGTGATGAAAAGGTATTTCAATTGACTTAAGGATAATGTTTTAACTTTTCTCAGTGAGTTATTTGAAAAGCTAAGGCATTGCAAAATCATGTAACTTAGTATATTTACATCTGAAATTTTAAAAAAGATTTTATTTATTCATTTGGGGAGGGGCAGAGGGAGAGGGAGAAGCAGGTTCCCTGCTAAGCAGAGAGCTGGATGTTGGAGCTCGATCCCAGGACCCCAGGATCATGACCTGAGCTGAAGGCAGATGCTTAGCTGACTGAATCACCCAGGTAGCCCCATCTGAAATCTTTTATAGTCACTTTGGTTAAAGAGGTACCCAAATATTACTTCTCAGTGATTCACGATTTCATATAGTCAAGTGTTCATACCTTGTGACATTTTGCATTCCAGAAAATAAATCCTAAATAATATTTTCTTTTCTTTTTTTTAAGATTTTATTCATTTATCTGACACACAGAGAGAGGTCACAAGCAGGCAGAGAGGCAGGCAGAGACAGAGGGGGAAGCAGGACCCCGCCAAGCAGAGAGCCTGACGTGGGGCTTGATCCCAGGCCTCCGAGACCACGACCCATGCCAAAGGCAGAGGCCCAACCCACCGAGGCACCCAGGTGCCCGGATATTTTCTCCATTTCAACCTGTTTTTGAGATTTCCCAGAGGATCCTGAGAAAGGACCTTTCATTTTGTAAAAAGAGAGGAACTAGAAATAATTAGATTTATTTCACATGTTTTCAGTTGTGTGGGAAGTGTTATCAAATCAGAAGAGATGCTTAACCTTTCCTAGTTAAAGTTTGTACAGGGAAAATGTTATAAATATTTCAGAAACTGCAGGAAGTTCTTAGAGATCTGCCAATGTCCTTGCTGTCCATGATGTTTCAGTGCTGTTTTGCCTGATAAGATAAAACAGTGTAGTGTCGTGAGTCACAACTTTAGTTATTTTAAAAAAATGTTGTATGGCACAGAAACAACCAAACTTCCTCGTCAATTGTATTTATTTTCATAAATATGTCTCATAAGATATTTAAGTACAGCTATTTTAAATCTTTTGTCACCCACACACAGTTTTCTGTGTTAATCTGAGGCTTCCCTGAAAGTGCTTACAAATCAGAATTCTTGCTTTTCTGTGAGACCCATGGAAAGGACTATGCCAAGTACTCTGGAGAGTTTTGATAGCCTCACTTAGGTAATTGCCGAACTGAGTCAGGATTTACGGAAGTCTAGTCGAGAAGCTGATAAGTTCATGAGACTCCTAATTCAAGATCAAACTGAATGAGAATTAATTGCATAGGGCTGAATGAACTTCTGAAGAATGTTTATGGATTTTGTTTAAAATATTCATGTTTTAACATTTTCTGAATGCAATGAATCCATTTTTCTTTTTTCTTGAACTAGTTATAATTTATAGCAACTGAGTGGGCTATAATTTTATAAAAAGATGAAACATTTATTTTTTTTCCTCGCCTGATCCCTCCAGAATTCAGAAACTCCTATTCAATATTGTTTTCAAGGCAAATAATTGTTTGCATGGGTTTGATAAAAATCGGTTCTTCTTATCAACAGAACATAATTAGCAACATTGGTTACATAACTAAAGCTTTGCCTGGAATGCCATATTTGAGAATGATGCTCATAGAACCAGATATGACCAGACCCTTTGAAAGAACTAAGCTTGACTTTTTGAAGCCACTGCTTACAAAGCCCTCTTGGAAAAGCCAGCCTGACACCTGGTTAGGATCCCAGCATTTCAGGTCAGTACGGAAGGTCACTTCTTGGCAGTCCCAAGGAGTTTGAGATACTTGGTGGACTTTGAGAAGAGAGGAATTTGTCTACATTTAATAGGTACTACAGGTGAAATCTGCTGGTGAGGTCTTGGCTTTGCTTACTAGCCTTAAGAGATTTTTTAAAAGCTCAATTTGAAATTCCTTATAAAAACTTCCATCAAAACATAATTTAAAAGGCCTATGTGGTAAATTATCATTCTTGCTGCACCCATGTAAATTATCTGGCCAAATCTAATGAAAGATGTATTTTGTGGCCAAGAATAATTTTTCCTTGAAATTGTCTTTGATAAAAAGGAGCATGACTTTAAGAGAGAAAGTTTATGTTTCAATTGTAAACTACAGCATAGTACTGTAGATTTTTTCTTTTAGATTTTATTTATTTATTTGTCAGAGAGATAGAGAGAGTACAGGCAGGCAGAGTGGCAGGCAGAGGCAGAGGGAGAAGCAGGCTCCCTGTGGAGCAAGGAGCCCAATGTGGGACTTGATCCCAGGACGCTGGGATCATGACCTGAGCCGAAGGCAGCCCCTTAACTGACTGAGCCACCTAGGCATCCCAGTACTGTAGATTATAATATTCTGGTCCTGTTCATTGTCTGTGAATTATTTTGTACCTCCTTATAAACTGCATGGTCTTATTATCTACATGGAAATTGAATTGAATCCTGTCATCTTTTTTTTTTTTAATTCACATATAACGTACTATTTGTTTCAGGGGTACAGGTCTGTGATTCATAAGTCTTACACAATTCACAGCATTCACCATATGTCCATCACCCAACCACCTCATCCCTGTCACCTCCTTCCCCTCCAGCAACCCTCAGTTTGTTTCCTGAGATAAAGAGTCTCTTACAGTTTGTCTCCCTCTCTGGTTTTATCTTGTTTCATTTTCCCCTCCCTTCCACTATGATCCTCTGTCTTGTTTCTCAAACTCCTCATATCAGTGAAATAATATGATAACTTCTTTCTGTGAATGACTTATTTCACTTAGCATAAGATCCACTAGTTCCATCCATATCGTTGCAAATGGCAAGATAACGTTTTTTTGATGACTGCATAATATTCCATTGTATATATATATTCACAACATCTTCTTTATCCATTCATCTGCTGATGGACATCTGGGTTCTTTCCATACTTTGGCTATTCTGAACATTGCTGCTATAAACATGGAGTGCACATGCCCCATCAGATCCCTACATTTGTATCTTTAGAGTAAATACCCAGTAGTGCAATTGCTGGGTTGTAGGGTAGCTCTATTTTCAACTTTTTGAGAAATCTCCATACTGTTTTCCAGAGTGGCTGCACCAACTTGCATTCCCACTAACAGTGTAGGAAGGTTCCCCTTTCTCTGCATCCTTGCTAACACCTGTCGTTTCCTGACTGGTTAATTTTAGCCATTCTGACTGGTGTGAGGTGGTATCTCACTGTGGTTTTGGTTTGTATTTTCCTGATGCCAAGTGATGTTGAGCCCTTTTTCATGTATCTATTGGCTATTTGGATGTCTTCTTTGCAGAAATGTCTGTTCATGTCCTCTGCCCATTTCTTGATTAGATTATTTGTTCTTTGGGTGTTGCATTTCATAAGCTCTTTATAGATTTTGGATACTAGCCCTTTATCTGATAGGTCACTTGCAAATACCTTCTCCCATTCTGTCAGTTGTCTTTTGGTTTTGTTGACTGTTTCCTTTGCTGTGCAAAAGCTTTTGATCTTGATGAAGTCCCAGTAGTTCACTTTTGCCCTTGCTTCCTTTGCCTTTGGCGATGTTTCTAGGAAGAAGTTGCTGTGGCTGAGGTCGAAGAGGTTGCTGCCTGTGTTGTCCTCAAAGATTTTGATGGATTCCTGTCTCACATTGAGGTCTTTGATCCATTTTGAGTCTATTTTCGTGTGTGTGGTATAAGGAAATGGTCCAGTTTCATTCTTCTGCATGTGGCTGTTCAATTTTCCCAATACCATTTGTTGAAGAGACTGTCTTTTTTCCATTGGACATTCATTCCTGGTTTGTCGAAGATTAGTTGACCATAGAGTTGAGGGTCTATTTCTGGCTCTCTATTTTGTTCCATTGATCTATGTGTCTGTTTTTGTGCCAGTACCATACTGTCTTGATGATTAAAGCTTTGTAATAGAGCTTGAAGTCCGGAATTGGGATGTCACCAGCTTTGGCTTTCTTTTTCAACATTCCTGTAGCTATTCGTGGTCTTTTCTAGTTCCACAAAAATTTTAGGATTATTTGTTCTTCTTTGAAAAAAGTTGATGGGATTTTGATAAGGATTGCATTAACTGTGTAGATTGCTCTATGCAGAATAGACATTTTCACAATATTTGTCCTTCCAATCCATGAGCATGGAACATTTTTCCATTTCATTATGTCTTCCTCAATTTCTTTCATGAGTATTCTATAGGTTTCTGAGTAGAGATTCTTTGTTTCTTTGGTTAGATTTATTCCCAGGTATCTTACAATTTTAGGTACAATTGTAAATGCGATCGACTCCTTAATTTCTCTTCCACCTTGCTGTTGGTGTATAGAAATGCAACTGATTTTTGTACATTGATTTTATATCCTGACACTTTACTGAATTTCTGTATGAGTTCTAACAGTTTTGGGGTGGAGTCTTTTGGGTTTTCCACATCAAGTATGATATCATCTGCAAAGACTGAGAGTTTGATTTCTTCTTTGCCAATTTGGATGCCTTCTATTTCTTTTTGTTGTCTGATTGCTCAGGCTAGGACTTCTAGGACTATGTTGAATAGCAATGGTGATAGTGGACAGCCCCGCCATGTTCCTGACCTTATGGAAAAAGATCTCAGTTTTTCCCCATTGAGAATGATATTCACTATGGGTTTTTCATTGATGGGTTTTATGATATTTAGGTGTGTACCCTCTATCCCTACACTGTGAAGAGCTTTGATCAAGAAAGGATGTTATACTTTGTCAAATGCTTTTGTCTGCACCTAATGAGAGTATCGTATAGTTCTTGTTCATTCTTTCATTAATGTATTGTATCACATTGTTTTATTTGAAGATGTAGAACCAAACTTGCAGCCCAGGAATAAATTCCACTCGGTCATGGTGAATAATCCTTTTAATGTACTGTTGGATCCTATTGACTAGTATTTTGGTGAGAATTTTTGCATCCATTTTCATAAGGAATATTGGTCTGTAATTCTTGTTTTTGATGGGGTATTTGGTTTTGGGATCAAAGTAATGGTGGCCTCATAAAGTGAGTTTGGAAGTTTTCTTTCCATTTCTATTTTTTGGGAGAGTCTCAGGTGAATAGGTATTAATTCTTCTTTAAATGTTTGGTAGAATTCCCCTGGGAAGCCATCTGTTCCTGGGCTCTTGTTTGTTGGGAAATTTTTGATGACTGCTTCAATCTCCTTACTGGTTATGGGTCTGTTCATGTTTTCAATTTCTTCCTGGTTCAGTTTTAGTAGTTTATACATCCCTAGGAATGCATCCATTTCTGCCAGATCATCTAATTTGCTGGCATATAGTTTCTCATAATATGTTCTTATAATTGTATTTCTTTGGTGTTGGTTGTGATTTCTCCTCTTTCATTCATGATTTTATTAATTTGGTCCTTTCTCTTTTCTTTTTGATAAGTCTGGATAGGGGTCTATCAATCTTATTAATTCTTTCAAAGAACCAGCTCTTAGTTTTGTTGATCTGTTCTACTCTTCTTTTGGTTTTTATTTCATTGATTTCTGCTCTGATCTTTATTATTTCTCTTCTCCTGCTGGGCTGAGGCTTTCTTTGCTGTTCTTTCTTCAGCCCCTTTAGGTGTAAAGTTAGGTTGTATATTTGAGACCTTTCTTTCTTCTTGGGAAAGGCTTGTATTGTTATATACTTTCGTCTTAGGACCACCTTTGCTGCATCCCAAAGATTTTGAACAGTTGTGTTTTCCTTTCATTTGTTTGCATGAATTTTTAAAATTCTTCTTTTTTTTTTTTAAGATTTTATTTATTTATTTGTCAGATAGAGAGAGAGAGCAGGAGCGAGCACAGGCAGACAGAGTGGAAGGCAGAGGGAGAAGCAGGCTCACTGCTGAGCAAGGAGCCCAATGTGGGACTTGATCCCAGGATGCTGGGATCATGACCTGAGCTGAAGGCAGCTGCTTAACCAACTGAGCCACCCAGGCGTCCCTAAAATTCTTCTTTAATATCCTAGTTGACTCATTCATTCTTTAGTAGGATGCTCTTTAGCCTCCACGTATTTGAGTTTTTCTAACTTTCTTCTTGTGGTTGAGTTCTAGTTTCAAAGCATTGTGGTCTGAAAATATGCAGGGAATGATCCCAGTCTTTTGGTACTTGCTGAGACCTGATTTGTGACCCAGGATATGATCTATTCTGGAGAATGTTCCATATGCTCTAGAGAATACTGTGTATTCTGTTGCTTTGGGATGGAATGTTCTGAATATATCTGTAATGTCCATCTGGTCCAGTGTGTCATTTAGTCCATATGGATTAGGTCCCTGGCAGTCGGTACTGCCTCTTGTTCTTTTTTTTGAGGGGCATTTTTCTGTTTTGTCATTTTGTCCCAAGAAGAATAGAGAACAAAATGCTAAAAGGGTAACAACAATCCCAGAAAAATATACACTAAACAAATCAGAAGAGACCTGAAACAAAGGGAAAAAAAATATTATCAGGCTGGTAAATAGAACAGAGCCACAGAGTAGATTTTGGGTGTATTTTGGTCTGTTGGAAGAAACTGCATGCCAAAATTCTAAAGAGAGAAAAACATAATATATACACAAAAAGGTTAAATGTGATGAAGGGATGGAATATGACTGTAAAGATAAAATTAAAAATATTTTAGAAAAGGAATTGATAAGATAAGCTGGTTGAAAAAGAAAGAAAAAATAAAATAAAATAAATAAGAGAATGTGATCAGGTGGAAGACTAGAACAATGCCACAAATTAGATTTTGGGTTGATTTTGTTCTGTTAGAAGAAACTGCATTCCAAAATTTAAAAGAAAGACAACTTATGTGTGTACCAAAAATAAGGTTAAATACAATGAAGGGATAGACTATGACTGTAAAAATGAAAATTAAAAAAGATTTTAAGAAAGGAATTGATAAGATGCTGGTTGTAAAAGGAAAGAACAAAAATTCAAAAAAAAAAAAAGAAAAAGAAAAAAATAAAGAAAATTAAAATAATCTACTTTGAAAGACTAAGGAGTCATGGGGGAAAAGCCTGTATTCCCCTAGTGCTGGAGTTTTGCAGTTCTCATTGGTCTTGGCTGGATGTTCTTGCTGATCTTCTGGGGAGGGACTTGTTGCAGTAATTCTTAAATGTCTTTGCCGGAGGCAGAATTGCACCACCCTTGCCAGGGACCAGGCTAAGTAATCTGTTCCTGTTTGCTCTTAGTAACTTTTGTTCCCTGAATGCTTTCCTTATACCTTTGGAGGACAAGAGTGAAAATGGTGGCCTCCCAATCTCTGGCTGGGGAGAACTCAAGAACTTGGGGCCCCACTCCACAGTGTGCCCTCAGAGAAACGTATTCGATCACTGCTGTCTCCCTGGTCTCTGGCTGCTCACCTGGCCTGTGACAGAGCATTTCTATCTCTGGCACACAGCCCCGTGTGGAGTTTCCAAACCCAGCAGATTGCTATGGTGTGCTCCCATGCTGCTCCTCCCAGGGGAAGAAGAGGAGTCTCCCCAGATCTGCCATTTGTTGGGTCCCTGCTCAAAGAGCAGGGGTCCAACTATGCTGCAGATCATGGTTTATGGCAATCCTGAGCTGACAGCCCCCTCCTCGGTTACATCTTTGTGGCTGGCTTCCCTGCTCTGATACCTGGGAGCTCTGCCACACTCAGGCACACCCGGTCTTTCTGTGACCCTGAGGGTCCTGAGACCACACTGTCCCCACGGTGGTTCCACCCCCTGTTTAGCCACTGGAACTACATCCCTCCATGGAGCAGACATCTAAAAGTTCTGACTTTGTGCTCCACTGCTCTATCACTTGCCTGTAGCTGTCCGATGGAGGCTCCCTTTTCCCCGTGGTCTAAGTTCTCAAATATCACCTCAGATTCACTTCTCCACACATCCTACCTTCCAGAAAGTGGTTGCTTTTCTATTCATAGAATTGCTGTTATTCTTATCTTCCATCTCCTGCTGAGTTTGCAGGTGTTCAGAATGGTTTGATGACTCTCTAGCTGAATTCTTGGGACCAGATGAAATTTAGTTCTCCTATTCCTCCACCATCTTGCTCCTCCTCCCTGAATCCTGTCATGTTGCACACACTGTTAACCATTAGCAAATTTTTAAATCTTGCAGCTTCCTTCAGTATCCAACTGCCACTCTCCAAGCTAACATTTCCCATTTTTCTTCCTCCTTCCTGACTTGGCATCACTGAGAACTGAAACATGATTGCCCAAAGATTCTAGGTTGCCATGAAGTTTGTCCTTTCTCCCAAGAGCTGAAGAAGCACTGAGAGTTATAACTCACTGAGTAAATATATCAAAGGACTCATTCTTGCACAGGACTATACACGGGCTGGATTTCTTCCTCAACAAGTTGCCATCTGAGCCACTAAGTCAGTCTGGTAAAATGTCCTGACCATGCAAACTCTTATATGATAGGAAACCAGGACTGAACAACATCCCTAAGAGCTTTGATAACTTACCTTTAAGAAACTCAATGAGCAGTACTGCATAATTAAAAGATTTATACCTACCAAACTTTTGCATGAGTTAATGTATTAATGTTTAATACAATGTTTTATATCAATATCTCTCTTTTTCATTATTGGTATCCCTCTTCTAAGATGCCTGACACTAAAACACTTGACCTTTACTAGCACTCCACAACAGATGGTTCGACTGATTTTGCAGGAATGATGCCCAGATCAGTCCTCAGTTCCCTTGTTTACCTATGACAAGGCCAGACACAGACCCTCCAAATTCCCTTTTTTTATCTCATAATTAGCTGAAATGCTACTTCACTGATTAACAGGAACAGAGCTTGTTCTTTTTTCATGCCCCTGAATTTTGGACCATACTTGGCCTGAGTCAGCATACAGTCTCTCCTTAATGTCTCCTCCAGGAAAATAGGCTGGCCACAGATTAAATCACTGTCTGATTTACTATCTGATCAAGCCATAGTGTCATTTCATTTCCCAAACCTAGTTCTTTCTAGCCTTGTTTACTCCTCTCTATAAAGCAACAACAACAACTCTATTTGCCTAACTCTTGAGATTCTTGCAGATCTTACAGGTACAGCATTTTCCCCACAGCCATAGTCCCTCCTTCCACTTGCAATAATGCTTTTAAATGAAGTCTCTCCTTACTAAGAAAAAAAATTAATGGATCATATCTGTGTTGGTCTATTTCTATACTCTTTTCTGTCTCATTACACTATCTGTCTATTCCTTCACCAATAAAACAATCTTGATTAGTATAGCTTTATATTAATTCTTGAAATCAGGTTGCAACCATCTCCCAACTTTATTCTTTATTAAAAAAAAATCTGCCATGTCTAGGTTTTTTGCTTTTCCACAGAAATTTTACAATGATCTTATCAAATTCTAAAAAAACACCTGTTGGGATTATGAAGATGATTGCACTGAATCTCTCAATCAATTTGGGGAGTACTAATATCTTAACATATTGAATCTTTTAATATATGAATACTACCAGAGCGCTCATACATTTTTGGTGAAATTACAAAATGGTACAGCAACTTTGGAAAATAATCTGGCAGTTTTTATATTTTTAAACACACACTTGCCATATTTTCCACCCATTCTACATGTAGGTACATACCCAAGAGAAATGAACACATATTTATACACAAAGACTGTAAATGAATGTTTACATGCACTGGAAAAAACCCACATATTCATTAGTAGGGGAATGGTTAAGCAAACTGTGATACATAGGTACCATGACTACTCAGCAACAAAAAGGAACAACCCACTGATACATCCAAAAACAAGAACAAATGTCAAAAGCATCATGCTAAATCCAAGAAGCCAGACCTCAAATTCTACAAATGGTGGGATTCAATTTATATAACATTTTGGAAAAATTAAAACTTCAGATATGGAAATGACATCAGTAGTTGCCAAGGATTAGAGGGGAGGGTTGGACTGCCTAAAAGTGGCATAAAGGTACTTTTCTAGGTGATAGATACATGTTCATACTTTGATTTTCAGTAATATTTACTTGATTTTGTAAGACTGTCAAATTTCATGGAATAGTTTACATTAAAAAAGGGTGAATTTTACTATATGTAAATTATACTACAATAAACGAGAAAATGTAACTGACAAAAGAGGACAAAAAATTCATTGGAGATTGCTTTCCATAGTCTTTTATTGTGTGATACTTGTTTGATTTTGTTGTCAATTTTATGCCGATTTCCTAAGATATATTTGTTGCATCTTATTGCATGCCTTTTTTTCCCACTAATCTAGAAAATTGTTTGTTTTTTGTTTTTGTTGTGTTGTTTTTTCCTGAACTAAGAGAAACAGAGAGTAGAATGGTGGTTACCAGGGGCTCAGAAGTGGAAGCATTGGTGAGATGTTGGTCAAAGGGGACAAACTTGCAACTAGAAGATGAGTAAGTTCTAGCGAGCTAAAGCACAGCATAGTGATTATAGCCAACAATAATTATTTTAGTTTTATTTTAAAAAATATTTTGCCTACCTTTACCTTTTTAAAAAATTTTATATATTTTGAGAGAGAGAAAGAAAGAGTACATGCACCCGAGCAGAGGGAGAGGCAGAGAGTGAGGGAGAGAGAGAATTTCAAGTAGACACATGCTGAACACAGAGCCCAGTTTGGGGCTCAATCTCACAACCCTGAGACCATGACCTGAGCTGAAATCAAAAGTTGGACACTTAAATAACTGAGCTACCCAAGTGTCCCCTTATTATTGTATTTTTTAACAAGACTATTTTAGATCCCTGAGTTGCTAAAAGACTAGACCTTAAATATTCTGCCTTTTCAATTTAAATATTCCTTCCTCTTTTCAGGTCATAGGAATTTTCTTAAATAATTTTTAATAACTTTTACCTTTTTTCACATTTACTCTTTCTGAAATTATAAACTTAATGTTTATCCCACTTCCCACTGAATTGATGTTCTCTGTGTCTTTTCCCTGCTCCACAGGGCCTCCCCCCACATTTGGCTCTCTCAGTTTTTAGCTTCTGTTTTGTTATGTTTTCTTGATTTTTATCACCTACTACCAATTTTTACTTTTGAGCAATTTTGCTTTTCAAGTCAGCCTTTATTTTTGATCTCCTATTACTTTTTTTTTTAAAGATTTTGTTTATTAATTTGACATAGAGAGAGAGAGCTAGTAAGACAGAAAGCACAGACAGGGGGAGCAGCTGGCAGAAGTAGAGGGAGAAGAAGGCTCCCTGCTGAGTAAGGAGCCCAATGTAGGGCTCAATCCCAGGACCCTGGGATCATGACTTGAGTAGAAGGCAGATGCCCAAATGACTGTGTCACCCAGGTGCCGGGATCTCCTATTACCCTTTAATCATTTTACATTTTGGTATTATTCACTGATTTTTAAAAATATTTCAGAAAATATTTAATTGGATTTCCTTTTTGTTGTTTTAAATTATCTTCTGTTACTTTAATCATCTTCTCCCCACTTTTCCATTTTTGTGTTAGTTTCTGTTTCTTACTCTCTCATTTATTGCCATCTTTCCTCAGTGTCTAACAGTCTGAAGCATCTATCTATGATTTAGAAAGAGACTGCCAGTAAGTTTTGTATGGGTCTGAAGATTCCTAAACATTATACTGAGAAAGGGCATTACCTTGGGTTAACTCTCACGCCCCCTCTTTCAATTTCAAAGTTTCCTATAAGGTTTTTAGAGTAGCTACCTAGGTTCATGATTCTGTATTAAAATTAGGGGAGGTGGTATTTAGGGATGAATTAAAAACACTTCTATAATGGAGAATGACCTTTTTCCCATTAAAATTCCCATTCTTATTACGATCTTCCACCATACCTGCAGTCAATGATCTGAAATTTTGGTAGGTGTGTCATCTTCCTTCTCAAAGGCCAGTCCCTCTTGAATGGTTGAGCTTTCTCCACGTGTTGTAAGCTGCTACTTCTTTGGTGTTCCCTATTTCAGAAAGTTTTTTTTAGTTGTTTCATCCACTATTGCAATCTCTCATTTTAAAAAACTTTGTTGATGATTTTGACTGTAACTTTCTTCTAATTTCTTTATTTATAATTTTATGACATTTTGAAAAGGAGAATTTAAGTAAATGAGATAAATTTGACATCTTGCATCCCCATTTACTTAATCGTTTTTTAAATTAATTTAATTCTGGGGCGCCTGGGTAGCTCAGTTGGTTGAGCATCCAACTCTCGATTTTGGCTCAGGTCATGGTCTCAGGGTTCTGGGATCGAGCTGCACATTGCACTCCCCACTCAGGGGGCAAACTTCTTGAGGATTCTCTTCCTTTCTCTCTGTCCCTCCCACTGCTTGCACACACACACACACACACACACACACACACACACACACTCTCTCTGTCTAAAATAAATAAATATTTTAAAAACTTTTTAAAAAATAAAAGTTATTTAAGTCCAGTGGATTCTCTCTCTCTATGTGTGTGCCTCCCACTGCTCACACATGCTCTTTCCAAAATAAATAAATCTATTCTTTTAAATAAAAATGACTTAATTCCAAATATACCAGTAACTATTATTCTTAGGTATGCAAATGAGTCTTATCATTTTTTACCATAAAGGCACAGAAAAGTATAAACAATAAAAAGTAGTAAATATATCGTGAATTTCAACAGACATCTGTTACTAGTATTTTAGTGAATATTTTTACAAATTATTCTCTCTCCTGCCTTTCTTTGCCTCCATTTCATTTTTTCACGATCACTATGTACATTTACATATATATCTACATATACACTTTTGTTTAGTGTCTATTTTTCATAAGTTTATAAAATGCAATGTCATATGTATTTTTCATATACCTTAAATTATAAAAGAAAAAAGACTTAAAAATCAGTAATCTAATTGATTATCTCAAGAAGAAAATCAGGGGTGCCTGGGTGGGTCAGTTGGTTAAATGTCTGCCTTCAGCTCAGGTCATTGTCTCAGCGTTCTAGGATCAAGACCCACGTGGGGCTCCCTGCTTAGTGGGGAGTCTGTTTCTTCCTCTCCCTCTGTCCCCCCTCACTCATGTTCTCTCTCTCTCTCAAATAAATAAAATCTTTTTTTTTAAAGGAAGAAAATCAAAAGCAGAGAAGTTATCCAAAGAAAAGAGAGTGGAATAATGAAATATGTCCATGATAGAGAAAATAATCACTTGTGTGACTTGGCAAGGAAAAAATACAAACCACTGAAAAGAATAATACTACCTATGTTCCTCTGCATAGATTATGTCCAAAAAAGAGAAAAGCATGACAACGTAAAAGAGAGAAGACTAATAAAAAATAACTTAGAAGAGAAAACATAAAAAGAAAAGTCACTATATACATAGTAGATATCTTTAAATTCCTAGGGGAATATAATGAATAATATGCCAATAGATATGTGATCTTAGAAAACATGGAAAATATTTTAGAAAATAAACATTTATTGATTCAAGTGGGAAAGTAGAAAACTTGATCAGTTATAAAAACTGAATGCATGTTACTATCAACCCAAAATATACTTCCTAGCTTCAGAATACCTCCAAATGCTCCTGTCCCAGAGAATTATACAGGCTAGCTTTAACAGTAAAAAAGGATCATTTAGTGTCAAATTTCAATAAATCAAACATTTTGCTATATGTAAGGTCATATATTCATGCTGGTATTTCTACCTCAGCTCTTCTATACATGTACATCATTTCATAGACTGCATACAAATAAGTTAATTTTCTTCATCAAATGCAAAAAAAACCTTCATATTTTAGTCTCTTTGACATATGGGTTCATTACATTTACATATATCATTTTATCTGCTATATTTGGGATTTCTCTTCTCCCATTGTTGTTTTTTCTTTTTTTTACTTTATTTAAGCTTTATTTAAACATATGATGTAACCCCCATTGTTTTTATACTTCCTTGCTATGCTTTTTTGGTATGAGATTTAGACAATACACAATATAAATTTATAACCTAGCACATTTCATTTTTTGCTTTAATCTGCAGGGATATTAGAACCAAATGTTCAATCCAACTTAAATATTACAAGGACATTATAATATGCATTTTTAGAGTAACTTTACATCTGTTCTTTTCATAGTACTTCCCTATATATAATTCTTTCTCATGTTTCATTAATATGTATATATATATTTTTAAATGTTTATGTGTCATATTTTTAAAAAGTTTTATTTATTTGAGAGGGAGAGAGAGAGAGAGAAAGAGTAAGGGGACAAGCAAAGGAAGAGGGAGAAAGAGAATCTCAAGCAGACTTCCTGCTTAGTGTGGAACCCAACACTAGGCCCCATCTCGTGTCCTTGAGATCGACCTGAGCTGAAATCAAGAATCGTATGCTTAACCAACTGAGCCATTCAGGTGCCCCATGGGCCATGTTTCTTTCTTTTTTTTTTTTTTTAAGATTTTTATTTTATTTTGTTAGAGAGAGAGCAAGCGAGCACAGGCAGACAGAGAGGCAGGCAGAGGCAGAGGGAGAAGCAGGCTCCCTGCTGAGCAAGGAGCCCGATGTGGGACTCGATCCCAGGACGCTGGGATCATGACCTGAGCCGAAGGCAGCCGCTTAACCAACTGAGCCACCCAGGCGTCCCTGGGCCATGTTTCTTATTGCAAGTTACCACACACAGCATTTGAAATAAAGGGCAAGTAAGTGTAAAATGATGCCCCACACTCAAAAAGTCAGACTTAGAAGCAATTTAGAAAAAAATTTAAACATAAGCCCTTATATACAGAAAAACATTTTTTGACTAAATTCTCTACCTATTAAGCCTGTAACCTTAGTATATCAACTTATTTTTTTATTAGCAAACTTTTCCAAAATCATTTTTATTTTTTTACTTTTATTTAAAAAACTTTTTATACTCTATTACTTAATTAGTATGAAATGATGAATGTTTTCTTCTATGATTTTTGTGTAAATTTAAATACTTAAGTATTGAACATTCTATTTGGACATACATATGTGTGTATGTTTCTGCACATGTGCAATTTTATATGAGCTATTTCAACTTAGTAGAGATAGCATTTTCATAGTTTTAGTACATTATGGCTTGAGCTTTTGGCTCTAAATTTCTCTGTTTTCACACTACTTATTCAAGTATATGCAATTCAGTGAAATCATCTCAATTACTTGATACTTCCTTATTTTTAAAGAAAAGTGTTCATACATATTACTCACTACATACAGTAGGCTGCTAGGAAAAATCTAAATGTTTTGCTGCTCTTTTCCTTATTTATGTGGTATTCTTCTTCTTTTTTTTTTTTACTTTATTTAAGCTTTATTTAAACATATGATGTAACCCCACCACCCTCACCCAACCCCTCTTCCCCCCACCCCCCTCAGTTTGTTTTATGACATTAAGAGTCTCTTTTGGTTTTTCTCCCTCCCGATCCCATCTTCTTTCATTTTTACTTTTCCAATATCCTTGATGAACATAGATGCGAAAATTCTCACCAAAATACTAGCCAATAAGATCCAACAGTACATTAAAAGGATTATTCACCACGACCAAGTGAGTATTCTTCTTTTTAACACATCAAATTATTTCAATTATATCTTTGACAGGATGCTTTACTAAATAATACGTGATTCACAGCAATGGAATGGCTGCACCAAGCGTGACTGTACTCTCTGATGTGTTTGCTGATTAAGGATGTTTGATAAACTGTGTCTCAGCTGTGGTGCAACCCACAGGCATTTCTGTTGTGAGAAGCAAATGACAACATCTCTAACGGTAAAAAGGCAACATGGTGCCTATGTTTTCCCGACAGTAAAGCTTTTATTGCTAACATTCAGAGGTCACAGAAAATGATATCCCAATTCAGCACATACAAACTCTCAGCTTTCCCAGGGCAAAATCCACAGCAAATAGGCCAATACATGAAGCACAATGGAGGAACATAAAAACTGCTATTGGGCTCTGGAAAATTATATGTTATCTCCAGCTGTTAATTGTAGGTTTAGTGCCTTTTGTTTTAATTCCAGAGATGTGCTGAAGTAAAACCCTTTATTAAGCTCATGCAGTATCAATCTATGAACATCTCAATTACATGTTGTTTGTTGGTAGGAAGTCAGGTTGAACTAAGTAAGGAATGTTCACCAGTAATGTATCACTGGATATAAAAAGAGACGCATGCTCAAAGCATGATCCCCCTGTGCTGCATGGATTATTTTCCTTATTTTCTTTCTTCATTAAATAAGCTACTGCCTTAATTATGTCCTAAATATGAGTAAACTTTTGATAGATGTTTAGAGTGTAAGCCAACCACTATTTTGTGATTAGAAAACTCCTTCCACTATTTCATTCCTGAGATACAAGAAATAATTCTAGTTTGCTAATCTTGGCTCCTTAAAAAGAGTTTTACTTTAAAGCATTTTAATTTCTATTAGCCATTCAGGGTCTAACTCACTAAGAAGCAAAATGAGAAACTTCAACTTCTGATTCCAAAATAAAAATATTTTTGATAGTCAAAGACAAGTCACATGTTCTTCCTCCCATATATTGTCTTCATCATCTGCTGAACATTAGCCCTTTTAATGTGAAAACCTACTGTAGTTTAAATATAAACATCATTCACTATGGAATTGTTTTGTCCAGTTAAAAAAAAAA